>JXCR01131912.1:27512-46492 GCA_002079205.1 Phalaenopsis hybrid cultivar
CCGCCAACATATTTCAATCTTTTTAATCCATGATACATAATTCCAAAGAAAAATTGAAGTTCTTAAAACCGATAATGCTAAGGAATGTTTTAATTTCACTCTTGGTCCTTATCTTTTCAAGCATGGAATCATTCATATAAGTTCTTGTGTGGATACTTCTCAACAAAATGAAGTCGTTGAGAGAAAGAACATATTTGAGATGGTCGGTGCCATTAAGATTTTTAATTATGTGCTTAAACATATTTGGGAGGTAGCTATACTCAAAACCACATATCTCATCAATAGAATGCCTAGTCATGACCTAAAAGTTCAAATCCCTCATAATTTTCTCATGGAACCCTATCCACATATTCACTTTTTTTCTTCTGAATTAATATTAAAAGTCTTTGTTAGTTTCGTATTTGTTCACGTTCACCAACACCGCACCATACTCGCTCCCAAATCTCTCAAATGAATCATCATCGATTGCTTCAACGAAAAAGGATATAAATACTACACTCCAATCACTAGGAAAATATACAACTTCATAGATGTCACATTCTTTGAGAATCAATCTTACATTGCCAAATCTAAAATTCAAGGGAAGAACTCGATGGAATATCAAATTTAACATCTTCTCCAAGACACCCAAACTGAATCAAACCCTGTCAATCAAACAACTGAACCAAATCCTACCATTCAACTAGCTCCACTTGAATAACCAAACTCTGTCGCTGAAACTATCCTAATTGTCTCAACTCCACCTCAACTTGACACCAGTGACCAGAAACTTCATGTCTATACCAGAAGGAAAAAAAAACAATAAGCACGTCGAGAACACCATGCATATCAAGAACAACAAAAAACTGAACCAAGTCCATCTGCACCTAATAATCATAATGGTATGAATTCTTTATCTCACGTCCAAAGGTGCAATGATCGTGCAATTGAAAGATATGTAGCTTATGGAAAGTTGTCATCATCTTACAAGGCTTTTGTCACAAATCTTGATAGTGTGCAGGTTCTTGACTCTATTTAAGAGATTCTAAAAACTCCAACATAGAAATAAGCAATAGAGGAAGAAATTTGAGCTCTAAAAAACAGTAACATGTGGACACTTAAAGAGTTACCTCATTGAAAAAAGACATTGTAGGCTCATGATTAAATACAAAGGAGATAAAAATGTAGAGGTTCAAAGTTAGATTGGTGGCAAAGTGCATCACATAGTCATATGAGATTGACTGATCGGAAATATTTGCACTTTTTGCCAAGCTCAACAATGTTCTGGTTCCACTCTTTCTGACAGTAAATCAAAATTGGCCTTTTATATCAACTGATGTAAAAAATGACTTCTTGAATGGGACGTTGATGAAGAAGTTTACATGAATATACCTCTAAATTTGAAAAATAAGTCGAACAACTAGTTTGAAAGTTGAAGAAGTCATTATACGACTGGTAGCAAATTCCTCGTACTTGGTTTGATAGGTGTGCTAAGAATGTGATTACAAAAGGATATAATCAATGTCAAGTTGATCATACACTATTTGTTAAATTCAATACCAGAGGTAATATTGTTATTCTCATTGTATATGCAAATAAAATTATCTTGATTGGCGAAATGATTCAGAAGAAATTATCAGACTTAAAAGGATGCTTGCAATAGAATTTGAGATCAAGAACCCTGAGATCTCTGATATTTTTTGGAATAGAGGTGGTTTAGTCCAAGAAGGGAATTGTCATATCTCAAAAGAAATACATCTTAGAGTTGTTAAGTAAAACTTGCATGCATGGGTGTATGGGTGAAAACCTGCTGACACACATGAAATCCAACAAAAGGTGAAAAAGAAGTGAAGAAAGCAGTGGCAAAGGAAGAAATTAAAGACTTATGAGCAAATTGTTTTACCTAGCACACAAAAAACATGGTATTGCATACTCAGTCAATATAGTAAGCCATCAAATGAATAATCCAAATGAGGATCATTTGGAAGCCGTGAACTGAGTCATACATAATATACTTGAAGATGACCCCTAAATATTGTTTCCTCTTAAAAATATCTGAAAATCACGAGATTGAGATATACATAGATGCTAGCGGGACAAAAGAGATAACTGATAGTTAATCAACCATTGGATACTATTTATACGCCAGGCGGGTAATCTCGTCACTTGGAGAAGTAAAAAGCAAATTCTTGTCTCTTCGAGTAGTGCAAAATTTGAATATCGTGCTCCAAGTACTAAGAATATGCAAGGAAATGTGCATTCCAAGGCTATTAAGAGAATATATGGTTGAGATGAAAGAAATAATTAAAATATTTTTTGAAAACCAAAAAGTCATTAGTATTGCAGCCAACAATCATGTACATCATGACAAAACAAAACAAATTGAGATTGACCAACAACTCATCTCAGAAAAGGTTTACAACGGAATTGATCAGCTCAACAAATGTTCCTATAAGACTTTAAACCGATATTCTCACCAAAATACTACCAAGGGTAGATCATGATGAATTGAAGTTCAAGTTTGTTTTGTACAATATATACAACCCAACTTGAGGGAGAGTATTGGAAAGATCCAATCCAAGTTAGGAAGGAATTTATTTCCTTTTCTTCAAANAATTAGCAGTGCTGAAATGCATGATGATCTGTGTATGCTTAAAGAAAATAATCGCATCGATAGACAAGTTTGTCCATCAAGTTGTATTTTTGAGTCTAGTTCAGTTAATCTAATTTCTATTTCCAAATCTGCTTTAGTTGGAAGTTAAGTCATGTTAAGGCATTGTAATCTTGGCCATCCAAATTTTGTTTATATTGAAAAAAAATATTATCACATATGTTTATCAATAAAAAACTTTATTTCTATCAATGTAAAACGCGTTAACTTGCAAAACATACCAGACATGTATATTCTAAACTACAATATAAGACTTCAGATTGTTGTGTCACATTGATATCTGAGAACCCTCCCAAATAAAAAATATAAACGAGGCACAATGGTTGGTTTCTATCGTCATAGATAGTCATATTAGAATGACTTCGACATCCTTCATGAAAAAAAAAAAATCTGAAACCGCCAACATATTTCAATCTTTTTAATCCATGATACATAATTCCAAAGAAAAATTGAAGTTCTTAAAACCGATAATGCTAAGGAATGTTTTAATTTCACTCTTGGTCCTTATCTTTTCAAGCATGGAATCATTCATATAAAAACTTGTGTGGATACTTCTCAACAAAATGAAGTCGTTGAGAGAAAGAACATATTTGAGATGGTCGGTGCCATTAAGATTTTTAATTATGTGCTTAAACATATTTGGGAGGTAGCTATACTCAAAACCACATATCTCATCAATAGAATGCCTAGTCATGTTCTAAAAGTTCAAATCCCTCATAATTTTCTCATGGAACCCTATCCACATATTCACTCTTTTTCTTCTGAATTAATATTAAAAGTCTTTGTTAGTTTCATATTTGTTCACATTCACCAACACTGCACCATACTCGCTCCCAAATCTCTCAAATGAATCATCATCGATTGCTTCAACAAAAAAGGATAAATACTACACTCCAATCACTAGGAAAATATACAATTTCATAGATGTCACATTCTTTGAGAATCAATCTTACATTCCCAAATCTAAAATTCAAGGGAAGAACTCGATGGAATATCAAATTTAACATCTTCTCCAAGACACCCAAACTGAATCAAACCCTGTCAATCAAACAACTGAACCAAATCCTACCATTCAACTAGCTCCACTTGAATAACCAAACTCTGTCGCTGAAACTATCCTAATTGTCTCAACTCCACCTCAACTTGACACCAGTGACCAGAAACTTCATGTCTATACCAGAAGGAAAAAAAACAATAAGCACGTCGAGAACACCATGCATATCAAGAACAATCAAAAAACTGAACCAAGTCCATCTGCACCTAATAATCATAATGGTATGAATTCTTTATCTCACGTCCAAAGGTGCAATGATCGTGCAATTGAAAGATATGTAGCTTATGGAAAGTTGTCATCATCTTACAAGGCTTTTGTCACAAATCTTGATAGTGTGCAGGTTCTTGACTCTATTTAAGAGATTCTAAAAACTCCAACATAGAAATCAACAATAGAGGAAGAAATTTGAGCTCTAAAAAATGGTAACATGTGGACACTTAAAGAGTTACCTCATTGAAAAAAGATCTTGTAGGCTCATGATTAAATACAAAGGAGATAAAAATGTAGAGAGGTTCAAAGTTAGATTGGTAGCAAAGTGCATCACATAGTCATATGAGATTGACTGACCGGAAATATTTGCACTTTTTGCCAAGCTCAACAATGTTCGGGTTCCACTCTTTCCGACAGTAAATCAAAATTGGCCTTTTATATCAACTGATGTAAAAAATGTCTTCTTGAATGGGACGTTGATGAAGAAGTTTACATGAATATACCTCTAAATTTGAAAAATAAGTCGAACAACTAGTTTGCAAGTTGAAGAAGTCATTATACGACTGGTAGCAAATTCCTCGTACTTGGTTTGATAGGTGTGCTAAGAATGTGATTACAAAAGGATATAATCAATGTCAAGTTGATCATACACTATTTGTTAAATTCAATACCAGAGGTAATATTGTTATTCTCATTGTATATGCAAATAAAATTATCTTGATAGGCGAAATGATTCAGAAGAAATTATCAGACTTAAAAGGATGCTTGCAATAGAATTTGAGATCAAGAACCCTGAGATCTCTGATATTTTTTGGAATAGAGGTGGTTTAGTCCAAGAAGGGAATTGTCATATCTCAAAAGAAATACATCTTAGAGTTGTTAAGTAAAACTTGCATGCATGGGTGTATGGGTGAAAACCTGCTGACACACATGAAATCCAACAAAAGGTGAAAAAGAAGTGAAGAAAGCAGTGGCAAAGGAAGAAATTAAAGACTTATGAGCAAATTGTTTTACCTAGCACACAAAAAACATGGTATTGCATACTCAGTCAATATAGTAAGCCATCAAATGAATAATCCAAATGAGGATCATTTGGAAGCCGTGAACTGAGTCATACATAATATACTTGAAGATGACCCCTAAATATTGTTTCCTCTTAAAAATATCTGAAAATCACGAGATTGAGATATACATAGATGCTAGCGGGACAAAAGAGATAACTGATAGTTAATCAACCATTGGATACTATTTATACGCCAGGCGGGTAATCTCGTCACTTGGAGAAGTAAAAAGCAAATTCTTGTCTCTTCGAGTAGTGCAAAATTTGAATATCGTGCTCCAAGTACTAAGAATATGCAAGGAAATGTGCATTCCAAGGCTATTAAGAGAATATATGGTTGAGATGAAAGAAATAATTAAAATATTTTTTGAAAACCAAAAAGTCATTAGTATTGCAGCCAACAATCATGTACATCATGACAAAACAAAACAAATTGAGATTGACCAACAACTCATCTCAGAAAAGGTTTACAACGGAATTGATCAGCTCAACAAATGTTCCTATAAGACTTTAAACCGATATTCTCACCAAAATACTACCAAGGGTAGATCATGATGAATTGAAGTTCAAGTTTGTTTTGTACAATATATACAACCCAACTTGAGGGAGAGTATTGGAAAGATCCAATCCAAGTTAGGAAGGAATTTATTTCCTTTTCTTCAAAATATATTTCACAAATTGTATTTCCCTTATTAGATATTTTATTTTCTTACTTTTCTTATTTGCATGGATTCCTCTTTAATTTCTTTTCTTTATTTTATACATTTAGCAAGGTGTAATGCATGATTTGAGAGAAATAAAATTCCTTCAAGACTTCTACAATTATAAAAGCTGTCAATTTTGAGAGAAAATATAAAGATAAATTCATCAATTTTATGTTGATTAAAGAAGTAATATTGATGGTTGGCGTTTCATATATTTTTTAATATAATATTGACATTGCTCCAATTTTATTGGGTCAATTGGTTTGCTTGTTGAGCAAACATATCCATATGTTTTTTGGATGCAATATGTTGTGCATACCCTCAAACATGCTTTAAAGAATAATATGCTACTAAAAGCTCAGACAAATGAGAAATATAATGAATATCATTAGATCATATTGGTTGTAAGAGATGCTGTTCTGGTCAAAATTTTATCATAAATCATTCTTTGACATTCTCTATCTTCATTGATTTCTTCATTTTGAATATTCTAGCTATGTATAAAACTTCTTACTTCAGTTACTATGTAGTTAAAATTCAAGCAAATTAAAGAATGCACTTCAAACAATGATAATTAATGAAAAATGATACTATTATCATGAAAATGACGTCAGAAAGGCAAGGTATGCAAGGGAAAAAAAATCTTGATTTTAAGTGGGGTAAAGTTAATTACATTCTATCTTCTATTGATTAAAGATGCGGATACAAATAAGTATAGCTTGCATTTAATTAACTAGATATAAGATGTCATGTTCTGTACAGTGGCAAAAGCAATGCATAAACATGAAAGAAAGTCAACTAATAAAGATTCAAGCTTTTGAAGTTTTATTCATATCATTTTGGAGCATGTATAGAGCAACAATAGCATACTTCTACATTGGTTGGCTTATTTTTAAATCCAAAGTTTCAATTTGCACTTTATAATATCTTCTCAATTTCTAAAATAATAATCACCAAATTTCCTTTTGTATTCTAGGAAGATACTCAAGTAAAGAATGACCGGAAGAGAATCCTCAATACATTTTCCCTCAGAAAAATTTGGCCATCTCAAATATATGAAAAACTTGCTTAAAATTTTACTTTTCAATTGACATACGAATGATGAATGTGGAGCTACATAAATTCTTTGAAAACCTTGAGGAATTTAGAGATCAAGAATCTTTACATACAAGTAGAAGATGAATTCAAAGATGTGGTGGTTGATTCAAGAGCTATAACACCTCAGCTATAAACTATGTTCATAAAGCTTTTTGCCAAATTTTTTTCTTTTATTGTGAGTGAGACTGGAGCACATACTCGTTCAAATGTAATTTGGGTATATGCTCCTTTCATGCTAAATGAGCTTATACTAACATTATGAAAGTAAAAGTAAGATAATGATAATTCTGACACTCAGTTTGATAGGATCAAAGTTTTCAATTCTTCGGTCCTCATTAAGGTGGATTCAAATTGATTTATAAGAAAGAAGAATCAGGGAAAAAATGCAGTTGTAGCATTGTAGACTGAAACAGGGAAAACAAAATGCAGGATGGATTAGATTAGCTATAAAGAAAGGCTAAGCATACTTTATGTGATATTATATCCATTCATAGTTTTTCCATCTACAATTCTATTTTTAGTTGTCTATTAGAGAAGGTAGAGGAATGGAGAAACAGTTATCAGATGGAGGTTAGTTTTCCCTCAATGGTTGTAATCGCAGCTTCAATTGTTATTCTTGAGCAGCTGAGATTGATTTACAGCAGTAACATCTATGCTAATATATGGATGAATACAACGGTGTTTTGTTAATGATTTCAGCCAGAATAAATGACACATAATTTAGAAAAATATTAGCATAATTGAATGCATAAAAACTCAACGTAACCAATTTGAAGGAAAAAAATGCACAAGTTTATAGAGCAGGATGTTATTTGTTCATGTAAAAGAGGTAAACATATCTGAGCATACACAAGGGACTATTTATTGCATTAAAACAAATCAATCTCACGTTTGAGCCCGGATAAAGTAAATGTTTAAAATGGAAGAGTGGTAAACTCAAAATACAAGTTAAAAAAGAGAAAAATAAACGGAATTAATTTAAAAATATCTAACCCATGGCCATATTCTAAGCTTAATTTCAGAGAGGCAACTGACAAGTTCAAAAAGATAAAAATACTATTTAAGCATAATCACGCTAAATCCAAGGAGCCAAAAGAACATTTAAAATCATGTCAGTTTAACTTCAAAATCCTAAGCTTAAACATAAAAAATTTATTGTTAATATCCCTTAACATACTGCAACAAAATGAGAAAGTAATCATAGAACTTGCTTACAGAGCACTAGGAATGTAAGCACTAGGAACAAACTGAAAAAAATTGGAAGGCAATCATAGAACTTGCTCACAGAGCACTAGGAAATTATACTTGGTCTATAGATATCAATTTCCCAACGACTTTTCCAAAACAAATGAAATGTAATGAAACATCAACGAGAAAACTGAAGGCAATCTTGTCATAATTAATAAACGCAAAAAGACTATATATTATATGCTAAAATAAATTTGCCACAATTACTGTGACTCAAACATAGCCAAATCCAAATTTTTTTGCTGGGTACTTCTAAATTCTTATAACGCATTATGTTTATCATTCTCTGTTAATGCAATATGTGATCTCAATCTTAAAACCTTTCTTTTTTTTTACCAAATTTGTAGCTCTTTGTAAATCATGTGGAGGGTTCATATTCCTGAGTTGCAAAGTTTTACCATGAAATATCGGATCTGGTGCCACCGTGATGCCTCTAGTTATGAGTTTGGGAAGGATCATCTTGTAGCTGAATGCCATGGGAGGAGTTGTGTGGAACAACAGAAGTTGCTTTTCCATAGTAATATCTTATTTTGGAATATCTAATAAATCTAGGATCAGAAATTACCGCAGTGTTTCAGAAGGTTCACACCTGATGACTGATTGAATTGCAGAGTATTGTTAAGGGGCAGGCTGAGATTTTAGATGACCTTAGTAGAACGTGGCTGATATACGAGCTAGTGACCAAATCAGCAGTCGCTGCTTTTCTTACCAATCTCAGGGTTGTTCGAGTTGCTGGAAGAAAATATCATGTTGTTTGTCCCACAAACTTTAGAAGCAGTGTTTGAAGGAAATCAGGACATTGATGGGCTAATTTTGACTTCAATTAGATCGTCTAAATTTTTTTCTGCATACTTTTAAATTCTTTTTTCGGCTATGTTTGTGTCACAGTAACTATGATAAATTTATTTTTAGCATATAATATAGTCTTATTAAATTTATCTGATAGCTATGAAAGCAAAGAATCACCATCAGCGGGTCTAGCATTACAGAGTTTTCTTTTTGGACTTAGCCCTGAGGAACTAAAATAGCACAAGCGAAAATTAAAATATTTCTGGGGCCAGATTAGTGCAGAAAAATTTGAGGCAGTTTGTCAGTGTGTGTATAATCCAATATTTAAACATGAGTGCAAAACTCGAAACCAGCTTGGACATCAAATATTGCCCAAATAGACGAGTCAATAATTGCAATTTTATCAAATTGAAGGCATTTGATCTTATGAGAAACAGTGATCACTCGAACTTTTCTCTCTTGAAAAGCACATTTGTCTGGCTTTAGGTTGCAAGAGATGGTTAAGAATGTCAGGCAGCAACTTTTAATCACAAAATAATCAATAAAGACAGCACAGAACATGTCAAACACTATGAACTTGTATGCTTGTTGATCATGCAAAGAGAGTAAGAGTTCACCAGGTGGAAGTTGAAATATTTATTTTAGGTGTCCTATGATTAATAAAAATAATAAATGAAACTTGTATGCTTGACCTGTGTAATGCGCAGCTAAGTGTCCTATGATTATTACGTTGCAATGGAAATGGATTTAATTTAGNAAATGATAATTCTGACACTCAATTTGATAGGATCAAAGTTTTCAATTCTTCGGTCCTCATTAAGGTGGATTCAAATTGATCTATAAGAAAGAAGAATCAGGGAAAAAATGCAGTTGTAGCATTGTAGACTGAAACAGGGAAAACAAAATGCAGGATGGATTAGATTAGCTATAAAGAAAGGCTAAGCATACTTTATGTGATATTATATCCATTCATAGTTTTTCCATCTACAATTCTATTTTTAGTTGTCTATTAGAGAAGGTAGAGGAATGGAGAAACAGTTATCAGATGGAGGTTAGTTTTCCCTCAATGATTGTAATCGCAGCTTCAATTGTTATTCTTGAGCAGCTAAGATTGATTTACAGCAGTAACATCTATGCTAATATATGGATGAATACAACGGTGTTTTGTTAATGATTTCAGCCAGAATAAATGACACATAATTTAGAAAAATATTAGCATAATTGAATGCATAAAAACTCAACGTAACCAATTTGAAGGAAAAAAATGCACAAGTTTATAGAGCAGGATGTTATTTGTTCATGTAAAAGAGGTAAACATATCTGAGCATACACAAGGGACTATTTATTGCATTAAAACAAATCAATCTCACGTTTGAGCCCGGATAAAGTAAATGTTTAAAATGGAAGAGTGGTAAACTCAAAATACAAGTTAAAAAAGAGAAAAATAAACGGAATTAATTTAAAAATATCTAACCCATGGCCATATTCTAAGCTTAATTTCAGAGAGGCAACTGACAAGTTCAAAAAGATAAAAATACTATTTAAGCATAATCACGCTAAATCCAAGGAGCCAAAAGAACATTTAAAATCATGTCAGTTTAACTTCAAAATCCTAAGCTTAAACATAAAAAATTTATTGTTAATATCCCTTAACATACTGCAACAAAATGAGAAAGTAATCATAGAACTTGCTTACAGAGCACTAGGAATGTAAGCACTAGGAACAAACTGAAAAAAATTGGAAGGCAATCATAGAACTTGCTCACAGAGCACTAGGAAATTATACTTGGTCTATAGATATCAATTTCCCAACGACTTTTCCAAAACAAATGAAATGTAATGAAACATCAACGAGAAAACTGAAGGCAATCTTGTCATAATTAATAAACGCAAAAAGACTATATATTATATGCTAAAATAAATTTGCCACAATTACTGTGACTCAAACATAGCCAAATCCAAATTTTTTTGCTGGGTACTTCTAAATTCTTATAACGCATTATGTTTATCATTCTCTGTTAATGCAATATGTGATCTCAATCTTAAAACCTTTCTTTTTTTTTACCAAATTTGTAGCTCTTTGTAAATCATGTGGAGGGTTCATATTCCTGAGTTGCAAAGTTTTACCATGAAATATCGGATCTGGTGCCACCGTGATGCCTCTAGTTATGAGTTTGGGAAGGATCATCTTGTAGCTGAATGCCATGGGAGGAGTTGTGTGGAACAACAGAAGTTGCTTTTCCATAGTAATATCTTATTTTGGAATATCTAATAAATCTAGGATCAGAAATTACCGCAGTGTTTCAGAAGGTTCACACCTGATGACTGATTGAATTGCAGAGTATTGTTAAGGGGCAGGCTGAGATTTTAGATGACCTTAGTAGAACGTGGCTGATATACGAGCTAGTGACCAAATCAGCAGTCGCTGCTTTTCTTACCAATCTCAGGGTTGTTCGAGTTGCTGGAAGAAAATATCATGTTGTTTGTCCCACAAACTTTAGAAGCAGTGTTTGAAGGAAATCAGGACATTGATGGGCTAATTTTGACTTCAATTAGATCGTCTAAATTTTTTTCTGCATACTTTTAAATTCTTTTTTCGGCTATGTTTGTGTCACAGTAACTATGATAAATTTATTTTTAGCATATAATATAGTCTTATTAAATTTATCTGATAGCTATGAAAGCAAAGAATCACCATCAGCGGGTCTAGCATTACAGAGTTTTCTTTTTGGACTTAGCCCTGAGGAACTAAAATAGCACAAGCGAAAATTAAAATATTTCTGGGGCCAGATTAGTGCAGAAAAATTTGAGGCAGTTTGTCAGTGTGTGTATAATCCAATATTTAAACATGAGTGCAAAACTCGAAACCAGCTTGGACATCAAATATTGCCCAAATAGACGAGTCAATAATTGCAATTTTATCAAATTGAAGGCATTTGATCTTATGAGAAACAGTGATCACTCGAACTTTTCTCTCTTGAAAAGCACATTTGTCTGGCTTTAGGTTGCAAGAGATGGTTAAGAATGTCAGGCAGCAACTTTTAATCACAAAATAATCAATAAAGACAGCACAGAACATGTCAAACACTATGAACTTGTATGCTTGTTGATCATGCAAAGAGAGTAAGAGTTCACCAGGTGGAAGTTGAAATATTTATTTTAGGTGTCCTATGATTAATAAAAATAATAAATGAAACTTGTATGCTTGACCTGTGTAATGCGCAGCTAAGTGTCCTATGATTATTACGTTGCAATGGAAATGGATTTAATTTAGGCTTATACTAAACCTAACCTAGAGAACTTGCTAAGCTTTGAAAAAAATTCAAAACACACTTTTATCCTCACATTTTCCATCACCCGCTTCTCATTTGTTCTACCACAAATGAAATATACAGGACTATAGCATTAGGTGCATTCTTTAGTGTGAAGTAGAACAAATTTTTAAATATTTCAAGATCATGATCCACACTCAATTTCAATCCAAAATTGAGGTCCTAAAACAGGCAAAGCAAAAGAATAATTTGAATCAGTCTTGAAAAATTATTTCTTACATCAAAAGATTATCCACCAAAATTCTTGTGTCAGCATCCCTCAACAAAAAAGGATTGCTGGAAGAATAAAAGGACGCCTCTTAGAGATGACTAAATTAATAATATTCTGTACAAATATTTTAAAATATGTTTAGGGATAAGCTGTTCTAACAATTATATACTAAATTAATAAATGCTAAACCCTTGTTTAAGCCCATGTTTATTCATTTCCCAGAACCAAAATCATTTATTATCTTCCACAAAAAAATATATGGCATTCAATCTTTCATTCATATTAATTCTTAGAACCCTACAATATAAACATTAAGGGAGCGTTTGTTTTGGATTTCAAAACCCCATTTCGAACAAAACCGCGCTTTATAATCGTTTGGCTCCCCGGCTTCGTCAACCTGGTACAGAACTGAGGGTGCAGTTCAACAGTATTTGCGATCTCAGGCGCTAAAGTGTGTCCCACAGTTTGCAAATAAACAACCACGCGATTTTCTTTTGCTAGCCCTCGCATTTCTTTTGCGTAGCATGTTCTTGCCCTAGTTGAATGTCGTTCGCCCCTTTCTTCTTGCGTACAGATCCTTCATTCCCTTCGCCCCATTCTTCTTGGGTAGCCTCCTCTCTTTTGCCTTCATCTTGTTGGTCTAAGCTTGTTGTAACTTCACACCGATCATGCCTAAGCGAAATATATTATAGTTCTTTTTATCCTTATATTTAGAGGAGAGAAGGATAATTTTCTTCATATTCATCATGGAATTTTTTTCTACCTCATACAATTTTTTTTATTTTCTTGATTCTCCTTCACACAAATGAACATTAATTTTTATTACTAAAATATTTTTTTATAATGTTTCCCATTGTATTTTAGATTAATGTTTCTAAAAATAAATTGCATTTTTGGTATACTATCATTGTCACCAATTTGTTTAGGTTTACTTCTTCTATTCAGGCTCTGATTTGTTGGAGAACAGCATAATTGAACTTGAAGCATGAATTTTTTTTATCTAATTACATTTGTATGGGTGATTCTTGTTAGATAAAAAATACATTTTCATTGTAGTCATTATGGATAACATGTGAACTCAATGTAGATAAAATGTTCTAATCAACCAAAAAAGGTTTTATTAACGAATAAGGAACTGAAAATAAATAGTTGTAGTCATATTTATTTGTGTGAAAGAATACATATTTGTTACTAGCCTCATTTGCATGATTAAAAAAAAGTAACTTCTTTAGTAGTCATGTTTAGATAAGAAATACATTTTCGTTGCTAGCCTCTTTTGCACATTTCTACTATGTTTGGTGTTAGGGGATAGGAAGTGATTTAACTACTTCGAACATATGCTTGAATAGTGATAGTTTTTTTTTATATGTTAAAGACTTGATGCTTATGCATGAAAATATGAGTATTTAGTTGGTTTATATGTAAATATCATTTCTATGTTTTTTCAGTGGAGTTTGCTTATTAAGCTTCGCATCTATAAAGCAACTACTCTTGTAGTTAATGTGTTGAAAAGAAAATATTATGTTGATGTCTATGTTTTTTTATTTTATGGTAGAACAATTACTTATTAAGCTAGTTTTACATATGCTAGATTTTGCTCTGATGTTGTCATTCGTCTTAAATTGTAATGTTATTACGTGCTCGTAATATATTTCATTGAAATATTAATATTTGTGATATATTATCACGCGGTAATGTTGCTGCTTTTTTCAGCAATGGATGCAACCATTTAGAACATAGAAAGTGTCTTAGAAAAATTGTTACAGTGGTTGTCTATTTGCTTACCGAGTACTATGAATCATATATCTCTCGGACTCCATGCATGACCCCGACTTTCACGGGGGACAAATGGGCAGGTGAAATGCTTGAGGGTCATCTAACGAGATTTCATAACATCTTTTATATGAGTCAAGTGATCATTATCGTTCTTTTAAGTGAGCTCCACAATAGTTATGGTCTTCATGGCTCTTCGAGAACGACTTCACGAGAGGAATTGGCTATACCATTGTGCATATTGTAGCATAATCAGTCTATAAGAGCAGGTCAACCAAAATCATCAGTAAATATTTTTCAACTGGATTGAATGCTTAAGTACGTGTGTCTTCCGAGATCATCAAATCTAAAGATTCAACTTTTCAAAATATTCCAAGACAAACTTCAGTGATCATCAGTATGTCAAACTTCAAGGCATGTTTCACACACACTTATTTTTCAGAGACATTCTAAACTAAGCTAACGTAGCTTTGATACATGATAGTATTGGTTTCATTGACGGTGCACTAAATGTAATGACAGCATGCGACTTTAATGTGTTTCATCTTCATCATAGTCGGGTGGGAGAGCAGCGCCCACGATTGTTGAATCTTCAAATTTGCCACACGATCCAGTGTGCACAAATTTTCGCTCCTGCTTCAACGTTGGCTGAAAGGCTATTGGGTTTTTATTAATTTGAGTCAAACCGGCTAATGGTGGACATCTCTTACAGAAAAATATTATTTAGTTGATGATGGTTATCCATTACAATAAGGTTTTCTTAAGCCATTTTTAAATACAAAATATCATGTAACAAACTTAAATGTGCAAGTTAGGTTGTACGAGGAAGAAAAGAGATGTTCAATAACCATCATTCATTATTACAGGGTGTCATTGAGAGGGTTTTGGTGTTTGGAAGAAAAAATGAGACATTCTTCGTGATATACCAATATATCCATTCGAAAAACAAGTTAAACTTATCGTCGCAACAATGACCCTCCATGAAGTTGATTTCACAAGTGTAGATGAAAATGAATCGGTACCACCTGAAGTATATGAATATCGAATGGGTCAAGCCATTACAGATTATGAAGCTATCATTAGTCCAACCATAGGGGACGGAGAAGGTGCTGAAGAGATGGTCGATTTACGTGAAGTAATCATCGATTCTTTAGTTAACGGTTGATGTCTTGCATTGTAATTCACCATCATTGTCAGAAAGATATGTTAGATCTTTTTATTGAGTGTGCATCCATTTTTCTTTATCATTTTAGTTGGTTAAAAACAAAAGTGCATCCATTCCTTTACATTTTGAGTGTATTGGCTTTTATGCATTTATGTAACAGAGTGGTCTCGCTATTTGAAATACTTTGTTTCAACTTGGTTACCACAAAATAATCTAATCCTTCCCAAAAAATTACATTTGGTTGCTTAAAGCTGTAAATCTGTAAGGGCATTTACATTCATGCGACTCAATTATTTATTATTTACATTTGGTTGGGTACTGGCTAACTTTTATGAGAACCTTCTTCTGCAAAGTTCTCGTTTCAGGGCTGCCAATAGCATATGCATAAATATGGTTGAAAAACACTTAATTTTTCAAAAGCATTTGCCAACTGGGTGTTATGCATAAATATAGTTAATTGCCTACTTTTAGCTCTTACCATTAGTCGCTGTGCGCTTAAAATGTTGGTCTTTATCACAATATTCAAATCTATAACCTGTTTCAGTGCTGCCAGCATTTTCTAAAGCATTCTTGGGAATTTTGGAGGGATTGAAACATGTAATTTACTTTTTTACAGTTAATACAGTTGTATTCTTTATGTAATATGAATGACTTGGATGGCATCAATGTAAGAAATTAGAGTTTTTGTTTCATATATATAAATGGAAAGGATTTTGGTGGTATGTATGGAAGTGTCATTCATCATACAAATCTTGCATCTCATTTTCTTTTTATCTATTCATTTCTTCTCTCCTTATTTATATGATAATCATTAATGAACAGGATTATATAATCGAAAATGAGCTCAATCTATTCCACAAGCTCTAAGAGGATCAAACATTGACAATATTTTGTGATTGCAACCTATTATGTGTTATTTTCAGGATTCAGAAAGGTGACAATGTTGGCAAAAAATTTTACGGATGTCCAAAAAACTTAACATAGACTGCATTTTTTTTTGATGGGTGGATAATCGAGGGATGCAATAAAGGAGCGAAGTGATGAAAAGATAAATACATCTGATGATACGGTGAAAAATAATCTCAACGACTTGAAATTTCTTATGAAGATCTTGCTCTTATATGATTTTATAATCCTAGCACTTCTATTATTGTTGCTAACGTTATATTTATTTTGATGATGTAGATGTATTTTAGAGGACCAGTTGTATTACTTTATGTTTTTTGGTAAGCAAACTTGTACGTTTGACTAGGATGAAACTTACGTTGAATATATTATATTGAATTTATATTTGTAAGATTATTTTGAGGGCTGAAATTTTGGTTAATGTTCACTATTAATGCATACATCCGAAATAGTTAAATCACTTCCTATCCCCTAACACCAAACACAACAGAAATGTGCAAAAGAGGCTAGCAACTAAAGTGTATTTTTTATCTAAACATAACTACTGGAGAACTTAATTTTTTTTTTAAACGTTCAAAAAATGCTAGCAATGAAAATATATTACTTCACACAAATAAATATGACTCCAGCTTTTTACTTTTGATTCTTTATTCATTAATAAAACCTTTCTTGATTAGAACCTTTTATCTACCTTAAGTTCACCTGCTATCCACCATAGCTACAGTGAAAATGTATTTCTTATCAAAGAATAATCACACAAGCAAATGCAAACAGATCAAAAAATTCATGCTTCAAGTATAATTATGTTGTCCCCAACAAATCAAAGCCCAAATACATGAAGCAAATCTAAAAAATTGGTGGCCATGACAGTATACCAAAAATGCAATTTATTTTAAAAAAAATTCAACAAAAATTTAATGGATAACACTATAAGAAAATTGTTTTCGTAATAAAAACTAATGTCCAATTGTGTGAAGAAGAAACAAGAAAATCAAAAAATTGCATGACATAGAAAAACAAATTTGAAGATGAGTATGCAAAAAAGCGTCCTTATGCAAGGTATCTTCCCTATCCCACTCTCCCCTAAATATGAGGATAAAAATCAAAAACAAAAAAATATATATATATATTTTTGGCTAGGACACGATCAATGGGTAGTGGCAACAAGTTTAGACCAACAAGATGAAGTAAGTCAAAAGAGAGGAATTAACCTAGAAAGAAGGGGGCCAAGGATCTAAATGCAAGAACGGGGTGAAGGGGGTGAAAGATCGGAACACAAAAAAACAGGGCGAAAGATGCAAAAGAAATGATAGGGATAGCGAAAGAAAATCGTGTGATTGTTTATTGGCGAACTGCAGGACGCACCCCAGCGCTCGTGATCGTGAATACTAATGAACTGCACCCGCGGTCCCGAATACTATTGAACTGCGATTGTGGTTCTGAGCCAGGTCGACGAAGCTGGGGAGCCAAACACCTCTAAAACGCGGTTTTGTTGAAACGCGATTCTGAAATCTAAAACAAACACACCCTAAGTAAAAACTAGTGAGAATAAATTCATAAAAGATGATATTGATCATTACTATCATATTGCCTCAGAAAAATGGATGAGGTCATACGACAAATTTATAATCAATGATTTCATGATATAAGAGGGGATTTCACTCAAATTTTATGCTTCTGTTATTTCGTTTGATAAATTATAAATTCTAAATAATAATAATCACCACCAAAGTGGAAGAAAATTGTGATAAAGAAAGTCAATCAGTTTGGTGCAAAAAATCTTTAAAATCAAATATAAAACAAATGGGAGTCTGGATAAATTCAAAGCCTGATTTGTTGCAAAAATATGCGCCCAATTAAATTTGTATTAACCTCTACATCAAGTAGACAAATAATGTTTTACTTAATGGGTGGTACCTTGAATTAGAAATTAGAGAAACATTATTATCATATGAAGACTTAAAAAGATTCGTATGGCCTGAAAAAAATCTCTTCATGCCTAGTTTGGCATATTCTCTAGATATGTTGAAAAGTGTGGTTCCATATAAAATTGATCACTCTTTCTTTATCAAGAAAACAATTAGGAGGAAAAAAGTGCTTAATATTGTATATGTGGACCATCTTATATTTTAAGGTGCCTTCGAGGAAGAGCAAATCATATTAATACAATTTTTGAAAAGCAAATTTGAGATGAAAGACTACTGATATGATAGTGGCACAAGCAAAGCAAAATATTCTTATTTCCTAAGTATATTTTTTATCAACTTTACGAAACAAGAAAGCTTGGACGTAGGCATAGAGAAACTCCAACAAATACAAGTAAAAATTTTGGGATCACCGCTAACAAAAAAAGATATCATTGCCTTGTGGGTAAACCGATATAAACTTCTCTTGCATGTCTTAATATTGAGTTGCGTGGTAATAATATAAGCTAATACATGAATAATCCTATTAAAAGCATGTGAAAGTAGTTAAACACATTCTAAGTTACCTCAAAATAATACAGAAAACAAGCTAGTGATTGTAAATATGTAGAAGAAAGCTGGCTATATAGTGAAAAAACAATATGTGGTCTCAAGCTTTTAAAAAACTAAATCAAGTGAAAAATTAGGTAGTGAAAGTTAGGATTTTTGAAATAATGTTGTTTAAAAAATGTTTTAAAAAACTAAATCAAGTGATAAAAAAATTATAAAAGTGAACCAAGACAAACTGACTGCCATAAGCATTGCAAAAAAACATATTCACCATGACTGGCATCACCAAATGCAATAAGAAAGGAT
>JXCR01131914.1:16677-47448 GCA_002079205.1 Phalaenopsis hybrid cultivar
AACTTTGAATATGTGTATAGTTTTGTGTTAGTGTTTAGTGTTGTGGCTTGATTAAAATACTGATTTATAATTAGTTTGCTTAATAGGTGTGAATTTGTGATTTGTGAAATGTGTTTGTAAAAAGTGTATTTTCATATATAAAAGATAGTTTGTTGTTATTTGTGCAAATGATTGTTTGTGAAATGTGTATTTATGAATTTAGATAAAAATTTGTGTTTAAAAATACTAAAAACTTTGGAGAAAATTGAAAGAAAATTGAAAATTTGAAAATCAAAATAGTGAATATCGGTCCTTCAACGCTTGCATTGGCGCGGATGGCGCCTTTGACCTGAGAGCAACGAATTAACCCTTTAATTCACCTTAAACCTTAGGTTTTGCACCTAGGGCTTGATTTTGGGCTGATTTGAGACAATTTAGAGGCAAAGAAAAATTTCATCTTCTCTAAGTAAGAGCTACACTTTAAAGTAAAAATTTTTTATTTTCACCAAAGATTTTTCTCACATTGACTAGATCTGAAACTTTGAAATTTTTTTGAGAGATTCTGAGAAAATGCTTTGGTGAAGAACTCTTACTTAGTGGATTTAAGTTTAAAGTACTTTACATTTTAATTTTTGAAATTTTGTGATTTATTCAGATTTTTTTTTCAAATTTTTCTAGATTTCCTATGACACCTAGATCAAGCAAAAGAAAAATAGAATATGATGAGCAAAGATTTATTAGATTTAGAGCCAGTGCTCGATTTTATAGTTTTCAAGAAAATAAAAAAGTGATTCAAGGCCGAGGTTTTAAAAATCCGGGAGGAGAAGTTGAACGATTGATTATCGCTCGGCAGTGAGAAAACTTCTGCTATTTTACTGGCGATGCGATAGTTGGGGTTGTGATGAAATTTTATGCCAACTTTTCTGAGGCTTCTGATGATTTTTTTTTATTCGAGGAAAAAAGGGTGGAGTTTACTCCAAGAAAAATAAATGAGTTTTATCAGNCCACTTACATGTAGAATTAGAACATAAAACATTTTGGGCTATTAAATAATTTAATTTTAATCTAAAAGATGCTGGTGAGAAAAGATTATTGCAACTCAATGAACTTGAGGTGATTAAAAATAAAGCATATGATAATGAAAAAAATCTATAAATAGAAAATAAAAATATGGCATAATCGGAAGATTATTCATAAGAAATTTGAACTTGAAAAAGAAGTTCTATTATATAATATAAGATTGAAATTGTTTTTAGGAAAACTGAAATCCAGATGGTTAGGACAATTTAAAGTGATTAAAGTTTATCATTATGGAAGTGTTGTCATTAAAGATCCTAACACTGGAAAGATATTTAAAGTTAATGGGCATTGTTTGAAAAAATATTATAAAGGACACATACCTCAATTTGAAGAAATTTTAATGTTAAGTCAACCTAACTAAACAAATGGTATGTCGGGCTGACGACATTAAACCAAACACTTTGTGGGAGGCAACCCATACTTATATGTCTATGTATTACTATTTAGTTTGTTAAGTGTCTTATATATTAGTATATAATAATCCTACACAATTGCATTTATTATAAATTAAGTCCAATATTGGTATTAGAAGAAATGGTGGAATCAAATTGAAAAAAAAAAAATTAAAATCGCAAAAATTTGGCCACTGGCACCGACGGTGCCCAAGGAAACGGATCTCAGCGCCGGCACCGTCGGAGGCGCCGAGAGCAGTTGGATGGTTTTTGCGACTTTTGGCGGATTTTGGCCGGATTTCACTCCATAATAATCACCGGGAGGTGTTTTTAAAGTCCTAAAAACTGCCTCGGACGCCTAGAAACTTCCTATTTTTGGATTCCATGACTTCCAATTCTAGAAATACTTCAAGGTATGAAGTTTTCAATAGAAAAAAGTTTATTAGTTTCGACGCGCAGAGACTATACTATAAAGTTATTACAAAGAAGAGATTGATCAAGGAAAGATGACTTGTTAATAATGGGTTGATCAATCCAAGTGCTCCAATTGACAAGATCATTCTGCAAAGGCTTTGAAAAGTTATGTGTTACACTACCGCTGTAGTTGTTGTACCTGTAGTGAAGGAGTTCAATGCATATCTACATGGAATTACCCAAGGAGTTATCTTCGTACGAGGTAAGGCTATACCATTTACTCCTATGAGGATTAATGAATTGTATATGATAGAAAATGTTCCAATATGTCATTATGCAAATTTCATTCCTACGCGAGATTTGATGTAAGATATTTATAATTTTATGACGGATGAAAGTGATATGTGGAAAGTACAAGATGAAGGATATATTAGTTTTCCTGCTTCATCACTTAATCCAATTTTGAAGCAGCGGTGTTTCTTCATTTGTGCAAAATTACTCCCTACTATAAAGATTAGTAAAGTCATTAAAGAAAGTGCTATTTAAACTACTGTATTCAAATGGAAAAACCTATTGATATAGGTTCAATTATATTTAAATTTGTGATGGAAATCATTATGAATGGGCCAATTTATGGACTTGGGCATCCTTCTACAATTTTTCTGATTTGCAGTCAATCTTAAGTGCCATATGAAAGATGGGAAAAAGTTTTACTACCATGGGAGCCCATGATCCCTATTGATGATCAGTATGTTGGTAATGGAAATGAAGCACTAAATGTTATTATAGATCCTTCTTCACATGCTTCAACTCCATTAATGCCACCAATAGTTGGAATTTCGCTTGCTTTAGAGAAGAAATTGAAGAAAATTGAAAGAGAACTTCAGAGTATTATGAATGCAGTGGGAGATCTCAAATACCTTTTTGATCACTTAGATTGGAGAATAAAAGAGAATTTTGATCACACTATAATTTTTTAAGCAGGATTAGTTCGGATATTAAAAGAAAAGGGGTAGATCGAAGAAAATTTGACAGATCAATTCCCGTACTGATCCTTCTACAACCTACATGTTCATTACCAATCTATGGGAGATATTAGAAAAGGTGAAAGCACTGAAGATGAGGCTGAATGATTGAAGATTGTGAATTCTCTACTTGCTTAAAAATGTTTATGTATTTAGTGTAGTTGTGTGGATTTGGTTAGCTTGATTTAGTTTTTTTTTTTGCTTTAGAATTCTAAACTTTGAATATGTGTATAGTTTTGTGTCAGTGTTTAGTGTTGTGGCTTGATTAAAATACTGATTTATAATTAGTTTGCTTAATAGGTGTGAATTTGTGATTTGTGAAATGTGTTTGTAAAAAGTGTATTTTCATATATAAAAGACAGTTTGTTGTTATTTGTGATTGTTGGTGAAATGTGTATTTATGAATTTAGATAAAAAATTGTGTTTAAAAATACTAAAAACTTTGGAGAAAATTGAAAGAAAATTGAAAATTTGAAAATCAAAATAGTGAATATCGGTCCTTCAACGCTGGCATTGGCGCGAACGGTGCACCCTTTAATTCGCGATTTTCACTGCAAACCTCCATTTTTACCCTTTAAGTCACCTTAAACCTTAGGTTTTGCACCTAGCGCTTGATTTTGGGCTGATTTGAGACGATTTAGAGGCAAAGGAACTTCAAATTTCATCTTCTCTAAGTAAGAGCTACACTTTAAAGTAAAAATTTTTTATTTTCACCAAAGATTTTTTTCACATTGACTAGATCTGAAATTTTGAAATTTTTTTGAGAGATTCTGAGAAAATGCTTTGGTGAAGAACTCTTACTTAGTGGATTTAAGTTTAAAGTACCTTACATTTTAATTTTTGAAATTTTGTGATTTATTCGGATTTTTTTTTTCAAATTTTTCTAGATTTCTTATGACACCTAGATCGAGCAAAAGAAAAATAGAATATGATGAGCAAAGATTTATTAGATTTAGAGCCAGTGCTCGATTTTATAGTTTTCAAGAAAATAAAAAAGTGATTCAAGACCGAGGTTTTAAAAATCCGGGAGGAGAAGTTGAACGATTGATTATCGCTCGGCAGTGGGAAAACTTCTGCTATTTTACTGGCGATGCGATAGTTGGGATTGTGATGAAATTTTATGCCAACCTTTCTGAGGCTTCTGATGATTTTTTTTTTATTCGAGGAAAAAAGGGTGGAGTTTACTCCAAGAAAAATAAATGAGTTTTATCAATTAGAAGTTGTTTATAGATGCCAATATCATTCGTTTTCTGCTACATATCAAGCCTTAGATGAAGTTATTTCTTTTTTGACTAGTGAGAAAGGGGCTTGGAAAGTAAAGAATGGAGTTAAAGTCAATTTTCCTCTTTCTATATTAAATGTAGTGTTTAAGGCCTGACATTATTTTATTTCTGGGAGGATGATTCCAACAAACCATCATAGTGAAGTGACCAATGATAAAGCCATCCTGAACTTCTGTATTCAGCAAGTGATGGATATAAATGTAGGCTCTATCACTTATATGAACATTCGATCTATTGCTCTGGGAGAGACCGCTGGTGGATTGGCACACCCTGCTCTCATTTACATACTTTGTGAGCATGCAGGAGTTGATTTCAGACCTGATGATGAGAGGATTGAGCCTCAGAAATTGATTGGGCCTGCCAACATCAAGACTTATGAGTCCCATGTTGATTAAAGATCTGGAAGATAGGTCAGGGATATTCCTTCTACTTCTAAAGCCCCTACTTTTAGTCAGCCTACTTCCAGTGACCCTAGCAACAGAGAGTTGTTGGACCAGATGATGATTCAACAGGGAGATATTTTGAGGATGGATCTTAAGATGCAGAATATGGAGGTCAGAAATGCTCACACTGATGATCTGATTTGCCAGAAATTTGAGTATGATGCTGCTTATGATGATGCTTTAGTGAGATACCTGAGGGGTGATCATACAGTTCAATTCCCTATTCACCCTACTTATAGTCCATATCAGCAACTGAAGTTAGATGTCGATGATGAGGAAGATGATGACTGGTGATCTTTTTGTTTGTTTGTTTGTATGTGTTTGTACTGTGTGATTGTATTGTTTGTGATATGTTGTTGTTGAGACTCTACTGTTTTGTTATGTGAGACTGTAATGTGAAAAACTGTTTTCATTTTTAGAATTTAGTTTAGTTATGTTGTTATTTTCAGCACTTTGTTANATGAAGTGACCAATGATAAAGCCATCCTGAACTTCTGTATTCAACAAGTGATGGATATAAATGTAGGCTCTATCACTTATATGAACATTCAATCTATTTACATACTTTGTGAGCATGCAGGAGTTGATTTCAGACCTGATGATGAGAGGATTGAGCCTCAGAAATTGATTGGGCCTGCCAACATCAAGACTTATGAGTCCCATGTTGATTGGAGATCTGGAAGATAGGTCAGGGATATTCCTTCTACTTCTAAAGCCCCTACTTTTAGTCAGTCTACTGCCAGTGACCCCAACAACAGAGAGTTGTTGGACCAGATGATGATTCAACAGGGAGATATTTTGAGGATGAACCTTAAGATGCAGAATATGGAGGTCATAAATGCTCACACTGATGATCTGATTTGCCAGAAATTTGAGTATGATGCTGCTTATGATGATGTTTTAGTGAGATACCTGAGGGGTGATCATACAATTCAATTCCCTATTCACCTTACTTATAGTCCATATCGGCAGCTGAAGTTAGATGTCGATGATGAGGAAGATGATCACTGGTGATCTTTTTGTTTGTTTGTTTGTATGTGTTTGTACTGTGTGATTGTATTGTTTGTGATATGTTGTTGTTGAGACTCTACTATTTTGTTATGTGAGACTGTAATGTGAAAAGCTGTTTTCATTTTTAGAATTTAGTTTAGTTCTGTTGTTATTTTCAGCACTTTGTTATGTATTGTGATTAGCTCTTTCTCAGTAAATTTTATATATATTATGTGCAATTTAATATTTTTAGCCTTGTAGTTTTTATATTAGCACCTACAGTATTTCAAAATTTATGTTAAAAAATCAGAATCTCCAACATGTATGAATTTTTTTTATGGTATTTAATGCTTTCTTTCACCCTTCATTTTTAAAGTTCTTCATGTAAAAAAAATTCTTTTAAAATTTAAGTTTGGGGGGAAAAAGAAAAATCATTTTTTTAAAAAGAAAGAACTTAATTTTATTTGTCCTCACTTAACTATATTTTCAAAATTTTAAATTTAATATGACCTTTGGTATTAAGGGTTAACTATAGATAAATATATTTGTGTTTCTAAATATATAGTAAATTTAAGTAAAAATTTTCAATAATAAAGGTTAATTCTAGAGGTTTAGATATTTTGTAAAAGAGAATAAGACTATGTTTTTTTATTTTTAGTAAAGAAAATTTGTATTTTTGAAATATTAAAAAATCTTAAAAAATTCATGTAAAAAGAAAAAAATTAAACTTTATGAAATCTTTAAGTTAATATAAATTTATGAAGTGAAGAAATGTAAAAAGTTTTTAACTTTATGAAGAAGATAGTGAAGTTCAAAATCATTAAAAACTATCCAGATATAGTAATCCTCACAAAAAGAAAAGAAAAAGAAAAGAAAAAAGAAAGAAAAAGAAAAGAAAAAAAATGTGAGGAGAAACTTGAGGAGATGCCTAATTAAAAATTGGCTTCACTTGAATCAATTTAAGGAAAAAAACTTGGATACATTTTCNCTCAAAATCATTAAAAACTATCCAGATATAGTAATCCTCACAAAAAGAAAAGAAAAAGAAAAGAAAAAAGAAAGAAAAAGAAAAGAAAAGAAAATGTGAGGAGAAGCTTGAGGAGATGCCTAATTAAAAATTGGCTTCACTTGAATCAATTTAAGGAAAAAAACTTGGATACATTTTCTGAACTTTTGATTTGAAAATTAACTTAATTATTAATAAAGCTTTATGAAGTTCTTTTTAATATGAATTTATTAAGTGACTTTAATATAACAAAATGCAATTTTTTTGAAAGAAATAGAGGAGCAAAAACCTTAGACTTAATTACTGAATATCTTTACACCTTTAGTATTAACTGGAATTGTTTTGAATTTTTCTTAAGTTAAACTATTATGTTTAGAGAACTAAAATATGAAAGTCTAAAAGTTAAATTTTTTATGTAAGTCATATTTTTATGTAGTAGAGAAGTTATTTGAGGACAAGTAACATGTAAGTTTGGGGGATTTTGATACACCAAAAATATATGCATTTTTATATATTTTATACTTATTTTTGATGATATTGCACTTTAATGAAAGATATTTTGATGTTTTCTTGCAGGTTGTTAATTTTTAGGTCTTAAAGCAAAAATGAAGCAAAAAAGATGAAATTTGGAGTCAAAATGACGATTTTTGAGGAAATACTCAGCGTCAGCAACGCCAAGGTCAGCACCGATGGCACAGAACAATCGAAAGCTGGAGAATTTTACTCAGCACAGACAACGCCAGACTAGCACCGACTGCGCCAAAAGCGGTTCAGACCCTGTTTCTAGAAGGTTTAATGTATTTGGACAATTTTTGAAGAATTTTTTGAGGCACCTCTTGGAGCACTGACCTTGAGCTTTATTTGGGGCCAAATTTCATCAGAAAAATGGCTCCTCTACGTTCATTTTTCACACACAACGTTCCACCACGCCACATTTTCATAATCCGTCTTCATTCCACCACCATATTGGANTTAAGTGACTTTAATATAACAAAATGCAATTTTTTTGAAAGAAATAGAGGAGCAAAAACATTAGACTTAATTACTGAATATCTTTACACCTTTAGTATTAACTGAAATTGTTTTGAATTTTTCTTAAGTTAAACTATTATGTTTAGAGAACTAAAATATGAAAGTTTAAAAGTTAAATTTTTTCTGTAAGTCATATTTTTATGTAGTAGAGAAGTTATTTGAGGACAAGTAACATGTAAGTTTGGGGGATTTTGGTACACCAAAAATATATGCATTTTTAAACCTATATTTTATACTTATTTTTGATGATATTGCACTTTAATGGAAGATATTTTGATGTTTTCTTGCAGGTTTTTGATTTTTAGGTCTTAAAGAAAAAATGAAGCAAAAAAGATGAAATTTGGAGTCAAAATGACGATTTTTGAGGAAATACTCAGCGTCAGCAGCGCTAAGGTCAGCGCCGATGGCGCAGAACAATCGAAAGCTGGAGAATTTTACTCAGTACAGACGACGCCAGACTAGCTCCGACTGCGCCAAAAGCGGTTCAGACCCTGTTTCTAGAAGGTTTAATGTATTTGGACAATTTTTGAAGAATTTTTTGAGGCACCTCTCGGAGCACTGACCTTGAGCTTTATTTGGGGCCAAATTTCATCAGAAAAATGGCTCCTCTACATTCATTTTTCACACACAACGTTCCACCACGCCACATTTTCATAATCCGTCTTCATTCCACCACCATATTGGAGTCAATTAGTGTTTTTGCTTTCATAGTTTAGAGTTTTTGTAGTGAGATTTAGGGTGAAACTTTCTGTAAGGTTTGAGAAGGAGAAAAGTGAGAGAGTTTTCTTCCTGCATTTCTAAGGAAAGGCTACAAAGGATTTGCTTTGAGAAAGAGTTTGAGATAAGTTTGTTTATTTATTTAGTGGTGTATGAACTTTATTTTATATATAAAATTTGTGTTTTGTCGTATCTTTCTCATGAAATATGAGTAGTTCTCTCTATCTTTCCCCCTACTCTGAGATATGGTGAAATGAAGAGATAAAATGAATGTGCCATAATTAAAATATAAAATAAATTATGAATTTTTCAACACCGAACTTAATTTACTTTTCAATCTAGCCAATTGATTTGTTAAAATATGTTGTGAAACATATGATCCCTTGGAAATGGAGTATGAGTTCTACAACAGAGTGAATGTCACATTTGATTTCATGAAGGAGAAATTGTTTCATGGAATTAAGTGCAAGAAATATTCTTTGTTAGATGTAGAATTGGAGAATCTTTAGGGTGACAGACTAAAATCTCTAATTTGGTCTTAGTGTTTAAAAACTCTTAGGGTCACAGACTAAAATCCCCAATTCAGTCTTAGTGTTTAAAAACTAAAGCGAGAGTTAGCCTTCAGAGGAGCTCTGGAGTGGGAGCCGGTATCCTCCTAGCCTAGCCATGGATTTAGGGACTAAACCTAGACTAATTTGGTCTTAGTGTTTAAAAACTAAAGCGAGAGTTAGCCTTCAGGTGAAGGGAAGTGGGAGCTCTATAGTGGGAGCCGCTATCCTCTTAGCCTAGCCACAGATTTAGGGACTAAACCTAAGATCATCCAATGATTTTCTATGCAGTGTATCAGGGTGGAAAATTAAAATTGCTCCTATTTGGCACAATACATATTATAAAGATTTATCTCATCTCATTTCATCAGAATTTCATTGTAGTAGTAAGGATGTTTTTTCACATAAGAAATCTTCATTACATAAACATCGTTAGCAAATTAGTAATTATTATTCAAAATTTGCATTTCTGTTTTGCTAATAGTTAAGTAATTTAGTTTGATTAATATCTCAACATTCAAAATTTGTGACAATGATTTCATTTGATTTTTTTTTGTAAATTTCCTGTTAAAATTTATCATTGCTAACTTACACCTTCCCCGTGGGATCGATATTTGGNGACTAAACCTAAGATCAGCCAATAATTTTCTATGCAGTGTATCAGGGTGGAAAATTAAAATTGCTCCTATTTGACACAATACATATTATAAAGATTTATCTCATCTCATTTCATCAGAATTTCATTGTAGTAGGAAGGATGTTTTTTCACATAAGAAATCTTCATTACATAAACATAGTTAGCAAATTAGTAGTTATTATTCAAAATTTGCATTTCTGTTTTGCTAATAGTTAAGTAATTTAGTTTGATTAATATCTCAACATTCAAAATTTGTGACAGTGATTTCATTTGATTTTTTTTTTTTGTAAATTTCCTGTTAAAATTTATCATTGCTAACTTACACCTTCCCCGTGGGATCGATATTTGAGCCTTAAATAGAAAGTCCATTATTATTTGATAATGATACGTATACTTGCGTATAATCTCATTATTAATTACATATAATTATATATAAATTTTACACAACTTATTTTTCATATAAGGATCAAGTTTTTAGTAATGTAGTGGTGCAACTTCATAAATCCTTACATATAAAAATTGGGATCAGGTGCTCAAAAAAAAAAGTGAAAATAAAATAAAAAATGTGTTTTTAAGTATTTTTTTAATTAAAAAAATTAAAAAATTACAAATATACAAATATATTTCAAAATATCACAAAATTTTTTCTCATTAGAGACGACAACCTTAAAGCGCACTCATAAAATTTTAAGGATCTAAAAATGTATTTTATTATATTTCTACAAATTATTGGCCAAGCTACTTATAAAAAATAAAANTAAAAGTGAAAATAAAATTAAAAATGTGTTTTTAAGTATTTTTTTAATTAAAAAAATTAAAAAATTACAAATATACAAATATATTTCAAAATATCACAAAATTTTTTCTCATTAGAGACAACAACCTTAAATCACACTCATAAATTTTTAAGGATCTAAAAATGTATTTTATTATATTTCTACAAATTATTGGCCAAGCTACTTATAAAAAATAAAATATAAAATTAAGTTTTTTGAGTTACAAATTTAGAGAGATTAATGAAAAATAAAAGTGATTTTTTTAAAATAAAAAATTATTTTCCATTTATTTATTTACTAAAACCAGTTAAAAATCATAAAAATTAAAACAATATTAAAAAAAATCATGAGATTTGCTCTAAGTGGCACTCTAACTTTTAGCAACAATAAAAAAATTTCCTAAGTATANCAGAGATTAATGAAAAATAAAAGTGATTTTTTTAAAATAAAAAAGTATTTTCCATTTATTTATTTACTAAAACCAGTTAAAAATCATAAAAATTAAAACAATATTAAAAAAAAATCATGAGATTTGCTCTAAGTGGCACTCTAACTTTTAGCAACAATAAAAAAATTTCCTAAGTATAGAAAACATGTTTTGGATAATTAAATTAATTAACATTGGAAATTAATAATTATGAATTTAAAATAATTACAAAAAATAAATAAAGATAAAAAATATAAATTCTCTTTTGATGTCTTAATCAGTAAATGAGTAAGAGATCAGTAAAGTTTCATGGTCATTTGATTAAACATATAAGAGTTATGAGGTGTAAAGCTTGAGGGTATAATTGTAATTTTGGAGTTTTACACCCTAATCGTAATTCAATCAAAATTTTTAGCTTAAACCAGAAAAGAAAGTGATCCTGACTGTTTATATGCAACAGTATAACAATATATCTGATTATATTTTTCACTTATATTTCTTTATTTTACAACAAAACCAAAAACTTGATACTGGAGAAAAAAAGAATTCAACTTTTTAATTTATATATATTGAGATACTATGCAAATATACATATCGTTATCAAGTAATATAAGAGTTTTTGATTAAGATCTGAATATCGAACCCACATGGAAATTATGCAATATGCACTTTACAACAGCAAACTTTCTATTTTAAAAAGACAATTACTTAAACTATGAATATTTTTGCAGTAATTAAAATTCAAATCTTTTTGATAATTTTTGATATTTTGACAAAACAATACAACTTAAAAAGNTTGGAGAAAAAAAGAATTCAACTTTTTAATTTATATATATTGAGATACTATGCAAATATACGTATCGTTATCAAGTAATATAAGAGTTTTTGATTAAGATCTGAATATCAAACCCACATGGAAATTATGCAATATGCACTTTAAAACCGCAAACTTTCTATTTTAAAAAGACAATTACTTAAACTATAAATATTTTGCAGTAATTAAAATTCAAATCTTTTTGATAATTTTTGATATTTTGACAAAACAATACAACTTAAAAAGATAACTAGAGTTTATGTAAAAGAAAAACACTGAATTTGAAAATATCTTTCTTCTTATCATGAATCAATAATAAGTATAGGAATTCTGTTGTGGAAGTAACAAATTTTGTTGTGCCAAATAGAAGCAATAATATTCTTTACCCTTACTAGAGATGCTATAAAGTAGTGAAAAGTACTTAATATGAAAACTTCTTCTTCTTATCATGAATCAGTAATAAGTATAGGAATTCTGTTGTGGAAGTATGCAAATTATTATGTCAAATAGGAGCAATTATATTCTTTACCCTTACTAGAGATGCTATAAAGAACATTGACTAGTTTAAAGTTTGAATAGTTCTGAGGACAGACTAGCAGGGAAGATACCAGCTCTCACTTTAGAGTTCCCTTTATTCCCTGCACCTGGGGGGCTAACATCTCGTATCATAACCTAAAACAATAAACTAAGCTGAGGGCTTTAACCTATCACTTTAAAGTCCTCCAACTCTACACCCTTTAATGATTATTTCCCTATTGATTTATACTAAATCATATGAATTACATTCTTATTCATACAACCTCATGTGATTCTTTCTAATTGTTGACTGAGACAATACAATCCCATTTCTTACATGTTATCACAATAAATTTTAACACTAGATGGGCCAGATCAAGAAGTAAATGAAGTACATGGATTTAAATCATCACAACTTCTTCCAACATTTAAAGATTAATACTNATTCTTATCATGAATCAATAATAAGTATAAGAATTTTGTTGTGGAAGTATGCAAATTGTATTATGCCAAATAGGAGCAATTATATTCTTTACCCTTACTAGAGATGCTATAAAGAAAATTGACTAATTTAAAGTTTGAATAGTTCTGAGGACAGGCTAGACAGGGAAGATACAAGCTCTCCCTCTAGAGTTCCCTCGATTCCCTGTACCTGGGGGGCTAACATCTCATATCATAACCTAAAACAATAAACTAAGCTGGGGGCTTTAACCTATCACTTTAAAGTCCTCCAACTCTACACCCTTTAATGATTATTTCCCTATTTATTTATACTAAATCATATGAATTACATTCTTATTCATACAACCTCATGTGATTCTTTCCAATTGTTGACTGAGACAATACAATCCCAATTCTTACATGTTATCACAATAAATTTTAACATCTAGATGGGCCAGATCAAGAAGTAAATGAAGTACATGGATTTAAATCATCACAACTTCTTCAAACATTTAAAGATTAATACTCTCCACAACTTCCATCCAACACTTTAATTACTTATCATTTCAAGGAGAAAGATGAAGAAAACTACTTAGAATCCATGGAGAAAACAAAACCATACTTTAGTTTAAAAGTAGAAATCATTGTCAAACAAACAAGAAGCCTCAATTAAAACCAAAAGTAGTATAAAAATAAAAGATAAACTTATCTCAAATCCTCCACCAAACTCTTGAAGTTTCTTTGAATCTCTTCTCTTTTATAATACTCTCAAAATAAAACTAAAAACAAAAAGGATAAAGTAAATTTTTGGTGCCTGAAAATCTCTCTATCTATCTCTAAAACTTCTCCTTGATAAGCACTTTCAGGACTCACAATTTTTAAGCACACTTCTTTTCTTCTTTGCCTCTTCTTTTATAATTTTCTAATAGGTGCCTTGGTAACTCTTCAAAATGTGTCTTGATTCGATAAATTTTCCAAGAGATGCCTCCTTTCATAAGTCTTTAACTTATATTTTCGTCCTTGGTGGTTGTAACCACCTATTTATGCCAAAAGGTGCCTCAAATACATCTTCAAAATTTGCAAAACCAAATTTACTTGTCAAGTAACTGCCTCTGGCGCTTAAGTGTGGTGCCTCTGGTGCTTAGGCGTGACCTTCTCTGTTTAATCGGCGCTTAAGCACCGGATCTGACACTTAGACGCCAAAACACTTTAGCACAATTTTCACCTTTTTGCTCTAAATTTGATTATTTTTCACTCATTTTAGCATTTTTCACATTTTTACTTGTATCTGAAAGAAAAAAAACACATAAATACCTTTTATTAAAGCGCAATATCTAAAAAATAGGTATAAAAATGTGTCTAAAAACACTATATATTTTAGGTGTATCAANCTTTTATATATAAAATTTGTGTTTTATCGTATCTTTCTCATGAAGTTTTAGTAGTTCTCTCTATCTTTCCCCCTACTCTGAGATATGGTGAAATGAAGAGATAAAATGAATGTGCCATAATTAAAATATAAAATAAATTATGAATTTTTCAACACCGAAATTAATTTACTTTTTAATCTAGCCAATTGATTTGTTAAAATATGTTGTGAAACATATGATCCCTTGGAAATGGAGTATGAGTTCTACAACAGAGTGAATGTCACATTTGATTTCATGAAGGAGAACTTTGTTCATGAAATTAAGTGCAAATAAATAGAGAAATATTGTTTGTTAGATGTAGAATTGGAGAATCTTTAGGGTGACAAACTAAAATCTCTAATTTGTTCTTAGTGTTTAAAAACTAAAGCGAGAGTTAGCCTTCAGGTGAAGGGAAGTGGGAGCTCTAGAGTNTATGTAGAGATTCAATAAACTTCTAAGGAGTGGGTACAAACATAAAAAAAATAAACACACTACTTTTACTTCAAAATCACAAAATAGAAATAAACACACCAACAGAATAAAAGAAAAAAATACAGGGTAGAAGTATTCTGAATTTCAAGTTTAAGATCTAAAAAGTTAGCAAAAATTTTAACTTTTCAAAAGACATAGAATTAAGTTAAGTCATAAACTAACTAAATCACAGTACTAAACTCACAACAACAGTTACTACCTTAGAATTTTAAAATAAAGTACTTATAATCACAAACATCACAATAACAACTAAACATAAGAGTCCAATACATCACAAAGTTCAAATAAACGCACATATGCAAATGTAGCAAGCCCAGACCACATAATCCATAACATATTACAAACTTAAAAATAAATCACTCAGTCCTGCTCCTCATCCTTTGAATTATCACTATTCCAAACTTTTGCAGGCTCATAATCAGAGTATTGTGGATATGGAGGAAATTGCACTCCTTGGTTACCCCTAATGAGGCTTTCCAAAGATGAGTGAAATTTCTCTTCATAATCACTTTTCCTTCTATTATACTTATCAATATGCTCTGCAAAACGCTCTAAATTCTGAACTTTATCAGCGGTATAGTTAATATTATCCATCATCCTCTATGATAATTGATCTTAGGTCTCAGTAGACTTACCTCTAGAAGTAGAAGCACGTGAGGTAGATGGTCTAGATGAAGAAGGAGCATACATCTCCATTCCATAACTCCTTGAAAATCCTCCTCTCCAGCAAAAAATTAGAATGCTCAGAGTACGACTTCACATTAACACTAGTAATTAGTTTCAGAGGTAACAATACTTCCTCCTAGCTATCATATCTTACTCCAGCCTGCTCACATAAAGAAAAGATCAAGGAGCAAATCCCAGACTTGCAGTAGTAGCGGGAGTGGCAGAATTGATGATAGTATGACATATCAAAGCTCCTTTGTTGATGAGATTTCCTTTTTGAATACAATAATTTAATGTCGCTCTCTCTCTTGTAACTTCACTGAGATAATTTGTTGGAAGCAGACGAGCATAAATAAAATAGTGTCAGGCTTTCGAAGGTGCACTTAACTTTGACGTGGAAAAGTTGACTCTCCTCTCATTAATGATCTTCCAGAGTCCTCTTCCAATAGTTAAATAAAAAATAATCTAATCTAGATCCATCTCAGTCGGACTATAATTTGCATAAAAACACAAAGTCTCAGGCGGCAAATGGTAAAACGAATTGATTACCTCCGGTGAAAAATGTATCAATTTTCCTCGAACCATGACTCAATCATCTNGAAATAATCTAATCTAGATACGTCTCAGTCGGACTATAATTTGCATAAAAACACAAAGTCTCAGGCGGTAAATGGTAAAACGAATTGATTACCTCCGGTGAAAAATGTATCAATTTTCCTCGAACCATGACTCAATCATCTTCAGCCTCAGGGAGGTTTGCATAGAACTCCTTAACAATAGAAATAACTGCCACAGTAGAAAAACAACAGAATCATTCCCACTGTCGGTGAACGATCAGATCTTCCATAGATCCACTTGGATTCTTAAAACAATGCTCCTGGATAAGTTTTTGTGATTTCAGAGCATCACTGTACCTATCCTGAGCCTTTGAACTCACAAACTTGCTCGAATCAAAAGGGCTCTTTCCTTTACTTCTCTTCATCCTTGGTGCCATTCTACAAATTTATAAAATTTCACAATAACTTCAAAAATCAAGTCTAAACTACTAAACTAAACTTCCAAAAGCATAAACTACACTTCCTATGCAATTTCCATAGATTTTTGCTCATTTTTTACCATGAATAGTTAATTTTTGAATTCTTCAAAATGTACTCAAAATACATCGTGAAAATCTAAAATTTTTGCATAGAAGTAAATCTCTTACCTTAAGAAATCTGAATCTAGTAAATTTTTCTTNCCATTCTACAAATTTATAAAATTTCACAATAACTTCAAAAATCAAGTCTAAACTACTAAACTAAACTTCCAAAAGCATAAACTANTCATTCTACAAATTTATAAAATTCCACAATAACTTCAAAAATCAAGTCTAAACTACTAAACTAAACTTCCAAAAGCATAAACTACACTTCCTATGCAATTTCCATAGATTTTTGCTCATTTTTCACCATGAATAGTGAATTTTTGAATTCTTAAATGTACTCAAAATACATGGTGAAAATCTAAAATTTTTGCATAGAAGTAAATCTCTTACCTTAAGAAATCTGAATCTAGTAAATTTTTCTTAATTCCACCAAGAAATCTCCACTTAATGGCTTGCCCCAGCTTTCCAAAATCGTGATTTCGAGAGGTTGAAGGTGACGAGAGGGTGAAAAGTAGCGATTTTTGGCTTAAAATTTCACTTTTAACCGTTCGCAAACCGTTTTTCATAAACCGGTGCTTAAGCGCGGATAAATGGCGCTTAGGCGCCTGCCTCTCGGGTTAACTCGTGAAGCGCAAGATGTGGCCCTTAAGGCGCAGGTGCACAATTTTTGAGATTTTTAAATTTAAGTAAAATGCACTATTTTCCTAAGTATACCACCCCTAAATGGTCTCATAATATTTAANTGCGGATAAATGGTGCTTAGGCGCCTGCCTCTCGGGTTAACTCGTGAAGCGCGAGATGTGGCCCTTAAGGCGCAGGTGCACGATTTTTGAGATTTTTAAATTTAAGTAAAATGCACTATTTTCCTAAGTATACCACCTCTAAATGGTCTCATAATATTTAAATGACTATTTTCATCTCCTTTAACTCTCCTCTCTCTCAAAAATTTTCTATATAACTATTTCAATTTGAGGCTAAAAATAACACAAATTTTCACACAAACAAACATATATTCATTCACAAACTAGTACAAGTACATTTAACACTTAATTCTCATTCCAAATAGTCTCGGATGAGAAAATTTTCTAAACATAAATACTTCACAAACATACACAATTAAACACTAAAAAAAAGACTTAAACACTAACACACATAAGAACGACTTCTAACACACAAATAATAACACTGAACTTAATTTCATTCTTCATTTGTTGGAACAAATTCCTGTCTTTCATTAGTCTCTCTCGGGGCATTCAAAATATAGTGTTGATAAAACAGACGGTGGTGACGAGCTCTGATACTATCTTCTTCAATCCACTTCTGCTTAATAAACATCGCCTTATTTGCTTCCTNAACACACAAATAATAACACTAAACTTAATTTCATTCTTCATTTGTTGGAACAAATTCCTGTCTTTCATTAGTCTCTCTTGGGGCATTCAAAATATAGTGTTGATAAAACAAACGGTTGTGACGAGCTTTGATACTATCTTCTTCAATCCACTTCTGCTTAAGAAACATCGCCTTATTTGCTTCCTTTGGTGTGGGCAAATTGCATCTTCAACTGCCATCCAATATGCTCTAGATGTGCATGAAACTCAATTACCTTGGTCTCAAGTAAGGCCATGGTATTCTCAATTTTATTGATCTTTTCTAATATTCCTTCAATACTAACGGCTAAGAAATCGTTATACATCTCTTGTGCACTTTGAATAATGAACTTCTTTCTCACAGTTTCTTCCTTCTTCTTCAAATCCATCTCCCATGAAGACATCTTCTCTAAATCTCTCTTTCTCTTAGACTTTNCTTCTTTCTCATGGTTTCTTCCTTCTTCTTCAAATCCATCTCCCATGAAGACATCTTCTCTAAATCTCTCTTTCTCTTAGACTTTTAGGGCTAAAAATGAATGGGGTGAAATTTCTTCACAAAACCCTTCTATTTATAAGCCTAAATCTCTCTAAAAACTTATAGGCACGTTTAGGAACTGTCTTGGCATGTTTTTACAAACTAATTAGCTGTTAAACCTTCTAGAATCTAAATTTCACATATGGTTTTAAACTGTCGCNTCTCTAAAAACTTATAGGCACGTTTAGGAACTGTCTTGACATGTTTTTACAAACTAATTAGCTGTTAAACCTTCTAGAATCTAAATTTCACATATGGTTTTAAACTGTCGCGCTTAAGCGCCAGTGCACATTTTTGCACCAGTCAACTTAACGTCCAAATTCTCATTCTAACATGTCTAGGTCACTAAATAAAGTCTTAAAATCAATACTAACACATAATAGTTTCAAAAATACTACCCCAAATTTTTTTAATTCACACTCAAACAACAATCAATGCAAAACACGTTGAGAACTATGGGTTACTTCCCACAAAGCGCTTGGTTTTACGTCGTCAGCTCGACGTAACCAGTGCTTATTCTGGTTGACCCAACATCATTCCATCATTANTAAAGCGCTTGGTTTTACGTCGTCAGCCCGACGTAACCAGTGTTTATTCTGGTTGACCCAACATCATTCCATCATTAAGTTTATGCTGATCCCCTATAAAATTAAGGTTTCAGTCTATGACTGACCAATCCATGTTTGTTGGATTCATAGATTTTTTTATAATTTTTTTAATTTCTCGATTGGATAATTCAACCAAACCACTTGTCTAAGGATGATAAGCAATAACAATTCTATGATTTATATGATATTTCTTTAATAACTTCTCCATTATGACATTTCTAAAATGACTTCCCCCATCAATAATGATAACTCTCGGCATCCCAAATCTACAAAATATGTTTGTTTTAAAAAATTTTGCAATACTTTGAGCATCACATCGAGGTGAAGGAACATTTTCTATCCATTTGGGTACATAGTCCACTGCTAACAATATATTTAAATTTCCAAAAGATGGTATAAATGGTTCCCATTAAATCTAATCCCCAAACATCAAATGTTTTAACTTCTAGCATATAATTGAGGGGTAGCTCATTTCTTCTAGAAATATTGCTTACTCGTTGACATCTATCACAAGTTTTGATATAAGCATTGACATCTCTAAAAATTGTAGGCCAATCGAATCCAGATTGTAAAATTTTGTATGCTGTTTTATCAACACCAAAATGTCCCCCAAAATCAGAATTATGTCATTTTTAGATAATTTCATAAGTTTATTCTAATAGTACACTTCTTCAAATAATCAGAACCTTTCCTTGTTTATATAAAAATGGGTCATCCNAATGTACCATAAGGACTGGTAAAAGTTATTTTCTCTTGATCCTCAGGAGCTATTTGTATTTGGTGATAACCAGTATATCCATCCAGAAAATAAAGATTTTATGCCCAGCTAGTATATCCAACATTTGATCTAGAAAAAGTAATGGAAAATGATCTTTTCTAGTGGCAAGATTTAATTTTCTATAATCGATGGATATTCACCACCCTTGTCTAGTAGGTATGAACTCATTATATTCATTTATAGTCACAGTTACTCCTCCTTTCTTAGGAACNTTATAATCGATGGATATTCTCCACCCTTGTCTAGTAGGTATGAACTCATTATATTCATTTATAGTCACAGTTACTCCTCCTTTCTTAGGAACGCAGTGAATTGAACTAACCTATGCACTATCTGAAATAGAGTAGATAATTCCAACATCTAACTACTTTAAAATTTATTTATTAACAACTTCTTTTATAACAAAATTCAATCTCCTTTGAGAATCAGCCCTGAGTTTGCAGTTCTCTTCTATATGAATTCTATGCATACAAATTGAATGACTGATTCCTTTAATATCAGCAATTGTNAGTAGATAATTCCAACATCTAACCACTTTAAAATTTATTTATTAACAACTTCTTTTATAACAGAATTCAATCTCCTTTGAGAATCAGCCTTGAGTTTGCAGTTCTCTTCCATATGAATTCTATGCATACAAATTGAAGGACTGATTCCTTTAATATCAGCAATTGTCCATCCAAAGGCTTTCTTAAAATTTTTCAAAATTTTCATCAATCTCTCTTCTTCTTCCATCGTTAACTTTGAGGAAATTATAACTGATAAAGTAGAGGAATCTCATAAAAAGACATATTTTAAATGACCAGGAAGTAATTTTAACTCAAGTTCAGGAGGTTTTTCTATTGATGGACAGAATGATTTATATTTTTTTATCGTGTCCAGAATTTAAAAACTTTCTCGATCATAGTTTGAATCTTCCTTAAAAAAATCGTCACATTGATTTAATTCCTCTTCTTGCTCGTATTCCAAATCTTTTACTTCAGATTTTTCTTCATAAGTAGCTTTGAAATGACATTCACTTAGNACATAGTTTGAATCTTCCTTAAAAAAATCGTCACATTGATTTAATTCCTTTTCTTGCTCGTATTCCAAATCTTTTACTTCAGATTTTTCTTCATAAGTAGCTTTGAAATGACATTCACTTAGATATCTTATAACATCCATTCTATAACATTCATCATCTTTACCTTTAGCAGGGTATTTCATTGATCTTGAAATGTTAAAAGTAACAGTTTGATCATTGACGCACATTGTTAATTTCCCTTTTTGCACATCTATCATTGCTCTCCCTGTGGTTAGGAAAGGTCTCCCGAACATGATAGGTATCTCTTTATCTTCCTCTATATCTAGCACAATGAAATCAACAGAAAAGATAAATTGATCCACTTTCACTAGGACATCTTCGTAGCACAATGAAATCAACAGGAAAAATAAATTGATCCACTTTCACTAGGACATCTTCTATAAACCTCCTTTAGGGTACACATTATTGAACAATCTGCTAACAACAGAGTTATAGTCGTATGAGTTATTTCTCATAATCCCAATCTTTTAAATATTGATAATGACATAAGATTAATGCTTGCACCTAAATCACATAAAACTTTCCCATAAAATCTGTCTCCTATTACACATGGAATTATAAAGCTACCAGGATCTTTAAGCTTTTCAGGAAGCTTTTTCTGAATTATAGCACTACACTCCTCATTAAGTGCAACAGTCTCATTATCTTAAAACTTCCTTTTCTTGTTGAGAATATCCTTCATAAACTTTACATAGCTTGACATTTATTCTAAGGCTTCAACAAATGGAATATTAGTTGTAAGCTTCTTAAAATTTCCAAAAATTTTAAAAATTGCTTATCCAACTTCTACTGAAAAAAATCTTTGAGGAAATGGAGGTGGTGGTTTTTTCAAAGCAATTTTTAATGGAGAAATAGGTCTTTCAGAATCTCTTAGAGCTTTCACTTTTGATTCATCAATTTCTTGTCTCTCTACTTCAATTTCTTTTTGAACCATACCTTCCAACTCTCTTCCGCTTCTAAGTTGAACGACTTTTACTTGCTCTTTATTCTGGTCTTCAAATTTATTTCAGTATTGCTAATAAGTGTTCCTTGGGATCTATTTTTTAATGAATTTGCGATTTGTCCAAGTTGATCCTCAATATTTCTAATTGTAGATCCTTGACTTTGCAACTGATTTCTCATTTGTAACACCACTTCTTCTATAGACAACTTCTTCTCCTTAAATTGTTTATTACTATTAAAACCTAGAGGATAAGTAGATCTATAATTATTATTTCCTTGGTTGTTCCATTTTCCCAATGAGTTTACTTGGTTGTTCCCCCATTGCTGATTATTACCACCCTAAGTATTATTCCAGTTAACTTGAAATTGTAGCAACCTGATTTGCTAACATAGTAAATGCATCAGATTCATGAATATTGGCTAATTTCTTAGGATTCACCCTTTCAGAAGGCCATTTAAAATTATTGGTAGTCATTTCTTCAATTAAAGCATAAGCGTCATAAAATGGTTTTGACATCAATGAACCACCAACAACGACATCAATAATAGATCTAAGAGATCCAACTAATCCATTATAAAAGTTTGAACTATTAAAAAATTTGGTATAACATGGTGTGGACATTTTCTTAAGAGTTTTTTAAATCATTCTCATGCTTCATAAATAGATTCTCCTTCAAACTGATTAAAAGATGTAATATCATTTCTAAGCTTCGTGGTTTTTTTATGGTGGAAAATATTTAGCAAGTAATTTTTGTGCTAAATCACCCCAAGTTCTGATAGATCCATGTGNGGAGGATAAGTAGATCTATAATTATTATTTCCTTGGTTGTTCCAATTTCCCAATGAGTTTACTTGGTTGTTCCCCCATTGCTGATTATTACCACCCTAAGTATTATTCCAGTTAACTTGAAATTGTAGCAACCTGATTTGCTAACATAGTAAATGCATCAGATTCATGAATATTGGCTAATTTCTTAGGATTCACCATTTCAGAAGGTCATTTAAAATTATTGGTAGTCATTTCTTCTATTAAAGCATAAGCGTCATAAAATGGTTTTGACATCAATGAACCACCAACAACGACATCAATAATAGATCTAAGAGATCCAACTAATCCATTATAAAAGTTTGAACTATTAAAAAATTTGGTATAACATGGTGTGGACATGTTTTTAAGAGTTTTTTAAATCGTTCCCATGCTTCATAAATAGATTCTCCTTCAAACTGATTAAAAGATGTAATATCATTTCTAAGCTTCGTAGTTTTGTTATGGTGGAAAATATTTAGCAAGTAATTTTTGTGCTAAATCACTCCAAGTTCTGATAGATCCATGTGCTAACAAATTCAACCACATCTTAGCTTTATCCCTCAGTGAGAAAGAAAATAACCTAAGTTTTATGACATCAGCTGATACACCATCGTATTTAAATGTAGCGCACAATTCTAGAAAATTGGCAAGATGTAAATTTGGATCTTTAGTTGGTGATCCCCCAAACTGATTATTTGATATCATTTGGATAATAACAGGTTTAAGCTTAAATGAATTAGCCACTACAGTAGGTTTTTGAATACTACAATGAAGTTCATCTGTCGTATGGTTGACATAATCTCGTAAAGGTCTAAAATCTTGATGAATTTCAACATTTTGATCATTTTGGTTTGCCNCGGTATGGTTGACATAATCTCGTAAAGGTCTAAAATCTTGATGAATTTCAACATTTTGATCATTTTGGTTTGCCATTTATGTAATTTTTTTAGATTTTTTCAAGATTTTTAATTTTTTTGATTTTTCTGATTTTTTTAACAGTTCTCTCTAATTCAGAACCGTAGGGTACTAGTCCTTCAGAACCTGAACTACACATATACTAACATAAAATAAAAATAAAATAAAACACACACAATAATAAAATACAATAACTTTTAAAGTTTAAATAAGACTTTCTAAAAATAGAAATTTTCTTTTAAATCAATTGATTCTTATTTAACTTCCCCTTAACAACGCCAAAAACTTGATCCCGACTATTTATATGCAACAGTATAACAATATCTCTGATTATATTTTTCACTTATATTTCCTTATTTTACAACAAAACCAAAAACTTGATCCNGCTTTTAAATCAATTGATTCTTATTTAACTTCCCCTTAACAACGCCAAAAACTTGATCCAGACTATTTATATGCAACTGTATAACAATATCTCTGATTATATTTTTCACTTATATTTCCTTATTTTACAACAAAACCAAAAACTTGATCCTTGAGAAAATATGAATTCAAAATTTTAATTTATATATATTAGGATACTACGCAAGTATACATATCGTTATCAAGTAATATGAGACTTTTTGATCAAGACATGAATATCGAACCCATAGGGAAATTATGCAATATGCAATTTGAAACAACAAACTTTCTATTTTAAAAAGATAATTACTTAAACTATATATATTTTTGCAGTAATTAAAATTCAAATCTTTTTGGTAATTTTTGATATTTTGACAAAACAGTACAACTTAAAAAGATAACTAGAGTTTATGTAAANCAATTACTTAAACTATAGATATTTTTGCAGTAATTAAAATTCAAATATTTTTGGTAATTTTTGATATTTTGACAAAACAGTACAACTTAAAAAGATAACTAGAGTTTATGTAAAAGAAAAACACTGAATTTGAAAATATCTTTCTCTTTATTATGAATCAGTAATAAGTATAGGAATTATGTTGTGGAAGTATGCAAATTGTGTTGTGTCAAATAGGAGCAATAATATTCTTTAACTTTACTCTAGTGATGCTATAAAGAACATTGGCAAATTTAAAGTTTGAATAGTTCTGAAGACCGGCTAGGCAATGAAGATACCAGCTCTCGCTCTAGAGTTCCCTCGATTCCCTCCACCTGGGGGCTAACATCTCTTATCAGAACCTAAAACAATAAACCAAGTTGGGAGCTTTAACCTGTCACTTTAAAGTCTTCTAACTCTACACCCTTCAATGATTATTTCCCTATTTATTTGCACTAATTCATATGAATTACATTATCATTCATACAACCTCATGTCATTCTTTCCAATTATTGACTGAGACAATACCATCCCGATTCTTACATGTTCTCACAATAAATTTTAACATCTAGATGGGTCAGACCAAAAAGTAAATGAAGTACATGAATTTAAGTCATCACAACTTCTTCCAACATTTAAAGATTAATACTCTCGANTATGTTCTCACAATAAATTTTAACATCTAGATGGGTCAGATCAAAAAGTAAATGAAGTACATGAATTTAAGTCATCACAACTTCTTCCAACATTTAAAGATTAATACTCTCGATAACTTCCATCCAACACTTTAATTATCTATCATTTTAAGGTGAAAGATAAAGAAAACTACTCAGAATCCATGAAGAAAACAAAACACATTTTAGTTTAAAAGTAGAAATCGTTGTCAAACAAACAAAAAGTCTCAATTAAAACAAAAAATAGTTTAAAAACAAAAGATAAAAACTTATCTCAAATCCTCCACCAAATTTNACCAGCTGCTAGAATCAACACAGGAGCCGCCTATGATGAGGGCGGGCGGAATGGAATGGTGCCACGGGGACATGTTGAACGGGGAGCTCTCCCCGCTTAGAGGGTTGCTGCAACGGTTCCAGTAGGACGAGGAAGATATTGTGTTAATCTAGTTGTCTCTAGAAATTATTTATGTATTTTTGCACATTTTTCATGTGGATTAGGAAGTNGCGTAGGGGGGCAGCTAGCTGCCCCTGTACACTAGTGATGATGAGCTGTTGTTATCCCTCCCTGTCTATCGACGAAGTCGTCATCGAGTAGTCCTCCGACGAAGTGATCAACGACTCATTATGAGAATATTGCGTAATTTCCGATATCAATTGATCAATTACACTTCGATGCTGCAGGAATCAATTTTGTATGAATAAAAAGATAGAAGGTTGATTGATGGATTAAAGCTTGAGAGCATGTTTTCGTGGCTAAAGACGAGGGGTTTTACGAGGGAAGAAATAGTGGGCAATGTAAAAGCTCTCCCTTCCTGGTCTTGCGCAGGGAATGCAGAGGGAGAGGTTACGAGAGGAATGCGCGCAATCTCTCCGCCAAAACTANATCCATCAATCAACCTTCTATCTTTTTATTCATACAAAATTGATTCCTGCAGCATCGAATTGTAATTGATCAATTGATATCGGAAATTATGCAATATTCTCGTAACGAGCCGTTGATCACTTCGTCGGAAGACTACTCGATGACGTCGTCGTCGATTGAGACAGGGAGGGATAGCAGCAGCTCATCATCACTGGTGTACAGGGGCAGCCAGCTGCCCCCCTACGCATCTTCCTCCTCCTCCTACTCGGACCGTTGCGGCAACCCTCTAAGCGGGGAGAGCNCGTCGGCGTCGATTGAGACAGGGAGGGATAGCAGCAGCTCATCATCACTGGTGTACAGGGGCAGTCAGCTGCCCCCCTACGCATCTTCCTCCTCCTCCTACTCGGACCGTTGCGGCAACCCTCTAAGCGGGGAGAGCTCCCCATTCAACATGTCCCCGTGGCACCATTCCATTCCACTCGCCCTCATCAATGGCGGCTCCTGTGTTGATTCTAGCAGCTGGTCTATGAGTTCAATCCCTAGCGCCCCAACGCAAGCCATCGGCTCCCTCGTCCGGGAGGAAGGTCACATCTATTCTCTAGCCGCTGCAGGTCCTCTGCTCTACACCGGTTCAGATAGCAAAAACATTCGGGTGTGGAAGAACCAGAAGGATTACGCCGCCTTCAAGTCCAGCAGCGGTCTCGTTAAGGCCATCATTATTGCCAGCGGAGACTGCATCCTGACGGGGCATCAAGACGGAAAGATCCGGGTTTGGCGGATATCCTCCAAGGACCCTGCAGCCTACAAACGCGCAGGTAGCCTACCTCGTCTCAAAGACTTGATTAAGTGCTCCCTCAACCCATCCAACTACAAGGAGATTCGCCCCCGCNTCGGGTTTGGCGGATATCCTCCAAGGATCCCGCAGCCTACAAACGCGCAGGCAGCCTACCTCGTCTCAAAGACTTGATTAAGTGCTCCCTCAACCCATCCAACTACAAGGAGATTCGCCCCCGCNCGTGACTAGCCTTATCGGCTCCCTCGTTCGGGAGGAAGGTCACATCTATTCTCTAGTTGCTGCAGGTCCTCTGCTCTACACCGGTTCGGATAGCAAAAAGATTCGGGTGTGGAAGAACCAGAAGGATTACGCCGCCTTCAAGTTCAGCAGCGGTATCGTTAAGGCCATCATTATTGCCAGCGGAGACTGCATCCTGACGGGGCATCAAGACGGAAAGATCCGGGTTTNTGGTATCGTTAAGGCCATCATTATTGCTAGCGGAGACTGCATCCTGACGGGGCATCAAGACGAAAAGATCCGGGTTTGGCGGATATCCTCCAAGGATACCTCAGCCTACAAGCGCGCAGGCAGCCTACCTTGTCTCAAAGACTTGATAAAGTGCTCCCTCAACCCATCAAACTACAAGGAGATTCACCCCCGTCAGAGGGCTCNCGCCGGAGGGCTCTTTGGATTCGCCACTGCGATGCCGTGTCCTGCCTCAGCTTCTGCAAAGAGCAGGGCCTCCTCTACTCCGGTTCATGGGATCGAACCTTCAAGGTGTGGCAAATAGGCGATTCAAAGTGCATCGAGTCCGTGGTTGCACACGATGACGCCGTCAACTCTGTGGTGGCCGCCAGCTTCAACGGCTTCGTCTTCACCGGCTCGGCTGATGGCAGCGTCAAGCTGTGGCGGCGGGAGCTGCAAGGCAATAGATGCAGGCACAAGTCGGCTCAAATATTGCTGAAGCAGGACAACGCCATCACAGCTCTTGTTATCAGCCCCACGGCTCCGGTCGTGTACAGCTCCTCCTCAGATGGGCTGATCAACTTCTGGGAGTGGGAGGGAGAGCTGCAGCTGTTCAATCATGGCGGGGTGCTGAGCGGTCATAAACTGGCGGTATTGTGCCTTGCGGCAGCGGGCAAGCTGGTCCTGAGTGGATCGGCTGACAAAACCATCTTTGTGTGGAGGAGGGAGGGTGCGGGCGTGCACTCCTGCCTCTCTGTTCTCACCGGTCACTCGGGACCAGTGAAGTGTCTCGCAATTGGAGAGGAGGATAACATGGATCGGGGTGATAGTGTTGCTCGCCCAGACCTAAACCTAGACCATTCATCATCCTCTCAACGATATTCATCTGATGCCTGTGCCGCCACGTTCCTCCTCTATAGCGGCAGCCTGGACAAATCGGTTAAGGTGTGGCGAGTATCTGAAGTGCCGCCCGAACCGCTGCTCTGGAGTACACACTCCTTCCCACCCGACCCAAACTAGCAAATTATGATCACACCCGCCTGCACCTTCTCTGCGCCGAATTTCCATGCATTGCCATCTTCAGCACCAGCTATTTTTCCACTTTCCAGGCTCTAGTGTACGTTTTTCCCTTTTGATGCTGGATATATATAGAAGTCCCTCTCGGTAATACGAGACAATTATTTATTATTTATATTATAACAAATAATTAGTTTGTTAACATATATACATATGAATATATATATATATANTCGCAATTGGGGAGGAGGATAACAGGGATCGGGGTGATGGTGTTGCTCGCCTAGACCTAAACCTAGACCATTCATCATCCTCTCAACGATATTCATCCGATGCCTGTGCCGCCACATTCCTCCTCTACAGCGGCAGCCTGGACAAATCGGTTAAGGTGTGGCGAGTATCTGAAGTGCCACCCGAACCGCTGCTCTGGAGTACACACTCCTTCCCACCCGATCCCAACTAGCAAATTATGATCACGCCCGCTTGCACCTTCTCTGCTCCGAATTTCCATGCATTGCCATCTTCAGCANAAACTAGCAAATTATGATCACGCCCGCTTGCACCTTCTCTGCTCCGAATTTCCATGCATTGCCATCTTCAGCACCCCCGCTATTTTTCCACTTTCCAGGCTCTAGCTATAAGATTTGTATGTTTTTCCCTTTTGATGCTGGATATATATAAAAGTCCCTCTCGGTAATAAGAGACAATTATTTATTATTTATATTATAACAAGTAATTAGTTGGTTAACATATATATATATATATATATATATATATATATATATATACATTTATTATATACATATAAAATATTTAATTTATAATTATAGATAAAAATAAATTTAAAATTATATATAATGAAAAGTNATGTACTTGACATTTAGTACTTGACATCCAGAAGTTGTCATAAAATGAACCAAGGATTTCCCACATTATCAGTGAGAGTATTTTAGAAAGTGTCATGGGAAGCCCAAATATTAAAGAACTTAAATTTATATATGTGAGAGTATTTTAGAAATGCAAGTGTAAGTAAGATAGAGCTATGGTCAGAAGCAGCAGAGTTCAAGTGTTGGACTTTAGATATGGGAAAATAATTGAAAAAATTTTGATTAGCAAAAAAGCAATCCAATCTTTGAGATAAAAGGTCGCGACGCCAAGTATAAGGGGAGCCAAAGTAACCCATATCATGCAACCCAGCATCCGCGATCTTATCACAAAACCGATTTATGAGGGATTGGTTGCATCCCCTGCCACCCCTCTTCTCAAAGGGTCTCATTATCATATTAAAATCGTCTCCAACAAACAAGTTCTCATTAATTCCCTCACCCATCCTTAATCCCCTCACCCATAAGCACAAGGTTATCCCAAAGAAGTAATTTATCAGGTAAAAGGCAGCTAGAGCAGACAAAAGTGGCCCACCCTTGAAAGCTATCCATCTTAAAATTAGTAAGCACAAACTGATCGTCATTCTCAACAATCGTCAAATGGACTTTAGGCTTCCAGAAGATCCAGATTTTATTATTTTTGTTATAATAGTGATTGTAATTAGAGAATTTTCTAAAAATTTTATCCCGATTCACAGAAACTAACAGCTCCAATAGAGCAAAAATAAAAAGTTTATGAACCCTGCATAAATGTTTGAGTCTATTAAAGGAGCTAGGGTCTGTCACTCCCCTAATATTCCAAACCAAAATATTAAACATGGTGTCTCGAGCTTCCCCTTCTAGAGGATCTAGGAGGGGTGCCAAATCGTTCGCCATCAGAATGATACATTCCACCACGAATAATGTTTTCACTATCAAGATGCAAGAGTTCATTCTTCCNGAAAATGATAGGTATCTCTTTATCTTTGTCCATATCTAGCACAATGAAATCAACAGGAAAGATAAATTGATCCACTTTCACTAGGACATCGTAGCACAATGAAATCAACAGGAAAAATAAATTGATCCACTTTCACTAGGACATCTTCTATAAACCTCCTTCAGGGTACATTATTGAACAATCTGCTAACTACAGAGTTATAATCGTATGAGTTATTTCTCATAATCCCAATCTTTTAAATATTGATAATGACATAAGATTAATGCTTGCACCTAAATCACATAAAGCTTTCCCATAAAATCTGTCTCCTATTACACATGAAATTATAAAGCTACCAGGATCTTTAAGCTTTTTAGGAAGCTTTTTCTGAATTATAGCACTACACTCCTCATTAAGTGCAACAGTCTCATTATCTTAAAACTTCCTTTTCTTGTTGAGAATATCCTTCATAAACTTTACATAGCTTGACATTTATTCTAAGGCTTCAACAAATGGAATATTAGTTGTAAGCTTCTTAAAACTTCCAGAAATTTTAAAAATTGCTTATCTAACTTCTACTGAAAAAAATCCTTGAGGAAATGGAGGTGGTGGTTTTTCCAAAGCAATTTTCAATGGAGAAATAGGTCTTTCAGAATCTTTTAGAGCTTTCACTTTTGATTCATCAATTTCTTGTCTCTCTACTTCAATTTCTTTTTGAACCATACCTTCCAACTCTCTTCCGCTTCTAAGTTGAACGACTTTTACTTGCTCTTTATTCTGGTCTTCAAATTTATTTCAGTATTGCTAAGAAGTCTTCCTTGGGATCTATTATTTAATGAATTTGCGATTTGTCCAAGTTGATTCTCAATATTTCTAATTGTAGATCCTTGNGCTTCGTCGGAGGACTACTCGATGATGACTTCGTCGATTGAGACAGGGAGGGATAACAACAACTCATCATCACTAGTGTACAGGGGCAGCTAGCTGCCCCCCTACGCATCTTCTGTTGGTTTTCAAAACCAAACTTTAAACGCCAACAAAAATGGAGGAATTTTATTTAGTAGTT
>JXCR01131916.1:0-30504 GCA_002079205.1 Phalaenopsis hybrid cultivar
CATAATAAAATAGAGAAGAAGAGAAGAAACTATCATAGTTGAGCAAGAAAGATGACAATCATAATAACAACAAAGCCCACTTTCTCTCATATGCATGCCTTATGTTTATAACAAGTAGTTGTGTTTCCTTCAAGTCATTGATGTAGAAAAAATTATTCAATTGTTAATAAGGCACAATATATACTAATTTTCTTTTTAAAACTTAGGTTGTTTAAAATGATCATCATTGGGGAGCTTACCAACAAATTAGTTGACCTCTTTGGGCATTAATTTTAATGATAAATTTCATGACTTAAGTCTATTATTGTAACTCTAAAAAAGTAATAGCATTATAGCAATTGCCATCAACATCTCTTAAGGGTAAATAAAATAAAATTTTAATATGCCNCTTAGCTTGCTGAACCTTTCTTTAAGCAAATTAGGATAAGAAGCTGAACCTCTATTTTTTTATTATTAATAAAGTTTCGTTGGGTCATCCAAACATGGAGATTATCTATAACCTTTAGTCGATTTACATTTGACTGACAACCATTATGTTGGTCTCAAAGACCCAATCATGTCATTATTAAAATATCCTAAAAAGTCGACTCCACCAAAGTTTTCTCTCAACATACTTAATATACTAGAGATTTCCCCATGCACTTGCTACATGGTCATGCCGATTACTCCAATCTGGACAATATTCTTTCATTTTTGTCTATACCATTTCAATCAATATCTCAATATTCACTAGGTTCAATTCTTGGCAAACTCTTGCAAGTTAATAATGCCGCTCTTCCTAAGTTATTAATGGTCCATGTCCTAGATGCAATATTCCATTTTAAAAAGAAAAAGGAGAAAATGAAAAAATGATTCAAACTGGTTAGTTTCCGAATCGAATATAGCCAATTACATTACCTAAAGGGGGAGATAAAGGAGGGGAGACGAAAAAGCTTGTGCATGCACAATAAAAATGATAGAGAATTTTTATCAATAATATAGCAAGACTACAAAGCTTGTTCAACTTCCAATAGGTTATGACAATGCAAAAATCCCTATGTGAACTTAGAATCAAAAAAAGAGAGGGAGATGGAGAATGAAAAAGGAAAGCGAGTGAGCATCTCTGCGCACGAAGACGAATGGTTCTCCCAGAAGCAAGGCAAGAGTGTAGTAGAAGACAAGCATGATCTCAAACAGATATGCATGCGGGTGAGCCAGGTAGTGATGTGTGTTGCAATGCGAACGCGAGCAGCCGAGACGATATTTAAGTGTAATCACGCAAGCAATGGTGGAGGTTCATGATCATGAAGACTGGGCGACATCGAGATTCGAACTAGCTTGCGTTGGAGTGTCTCAAGAAGTCAACATGAGCTAGACAGAGATGATCAAGCTTGAGAGCAGATGAATTAATTGAGTGTGTAAAGCTAATAATGAGGTTACTCTCACTGCAAGGTTATGTGAGTCACGACTCGAGCGAGTGATCATACAAGGTTTGGAAATGGTAGAACTCCAAAGTCCTTTGAAGGAAAGAATGACTTAAATCATAGATTGGATTTTGGAAGAGTTTAGAGTTTAATTAGAAAAAAATGAACTGATTAAAATGTTTCGCAAGACTTTCGTGAAAGGGAGGTTGAGCTTAAGGGAGATTTCATCTTGTATTTCCTTGTTGGAAGGTAAACCTAATCTCAATATCAAGTTTAATTGTTTTGTGAAAGGGATTCGATAGCAAAGCTTCTCAGAGATATTAAATGCTTGAACTAATTTCATATTTTTTTAGAGAAAGTAATTATTGATTTGATTGTATAAAAATGTCTTTTTTAAAATTTAAGCATGAGAGGCATGCAGGGGTGAGATGTTTTGGGCACGGAGAGTGCGATTCCGCGATATGCGGAACTCCCACGATCGCATGGGGATTGTTCAGTTCACAATTCCCAAAGGAATTTTGACGGTTTTTAAATTTAATTCCTATTTGCCTAGTTTCTAATTAGGTATTTCATACTAGGAGTTTTTTATATATAGATGTATTGGGTTGTTGAATTTTTAGTTTTTAATGTGAATTGTTTCAGCACAACCATCTGTGTCTCTTTTCCCTCTACAATTTGTATCATAAGGTTCCAAGTGATACTCTAACTGTATATTGGTCTCCAAGTGGTGTTCATCCTTCTTACACCTTTTTCCCAATCTTTACCACACGTTCTCACATCCCTTTCGTAGTTTTCCTTATTGTCACAACCTTACCCATTGTTGTTCTCACCTTCTAGTTTACCGATCGTCTCCCTTGCCACGTTCGCAGAGGTCCAAACCCAACCGGCACCACCCACACACTAGATCCAACCCTAGTTCGAGTGTGTTTCGGATTTTGTAATTTCGGATTTTGAAGTTAGAAATAATATTTGCTTTCGCATGGATGTTTGGTAAATTCCGGTATCAGAGAAATTAATGCAACAAAGTTTGATTCATTGTTACAATTATATAAACATCTACGATAAAAGGATGGACAATTTGAATTAATGATATTACATTGTTATTAAGAGGAATAAAAAAATACTATAGAAATTTATATGTTTCCTTATTTATATCATTTATAATTAAACAGAGTTGAATAGAGAAATTTAAAATTCTTACAAGATAAAGAACCATCTTTATAGTATAATATTTTAATAAACGAACATAATATATCTTAATAGTGATTATTTCATATTCAATCAATTATTAGATTTGAATTGAGTCAAAATATTAATATATTTATTGATAAAAGAAATTATTTTAGAGACCNGTGTAATATGTTTGAGTGTACTAAATTTGTTGTATAAATACATGGACATATAGATGCTAATATAATTTTTAAAGTTAATACTACGTAGAATCCATGNTATTTGTTGTATAAATACATGGACATATAGATGCTAATATAATTTTTAAAGTTAATACTACGTAGAATCCATGGACTAAAATCTTTTTAAATGCCTTGCATCAAATGTCTTCCCCGCCAAGTTCCAAGTGAAACAAAAAAAAAAAGTATAATAGTTCATCTAAGAACTATTATATATTTTTTAAAATATTTTTAGTATTTTTAATAAGATGTTTTTATGCTCATAAAATCCACATAATAAATAGAAAAAGGGTAAATAAATTAGTCCATTAAACTTTTTTTTTTTCATGACAAAATTCTCCAATCAAATAAATTTGGCTAACAATTAATAGTCTAATTGGCTAACTAAACAAGAATCCTCCCTTCTATTTCTACAATCAAATAGTTGGTAAATAAATTTTAGCTCTTTGTAATATTTTAAGAAATCCTGAATTGCTCTAATTAAAGTCTCTAAACTGAGACATCTTGTGAGTTTTCTACCTTTTTAATCACCATTTATAGCCTTCAAGAGCTCAAAAGCTTTAAATACAATAGGCCCTTTTCGGGGCTTTTCCAGAAGTCCAATCTCCAACTATGATTGAGTGCAAGCTCACCCACCAANGAATATTTTAAGAAATCCTGAATTGCTCTAATTAAAGTCTCTAAACTGAGACACCTTGTGAGTTTTCTACCTTTTTAATCACCATTTATAGCCTTCAAGAGCTCAAAAGCTTTAAATACAATAGGCNTAATATTTTAAGAAATCCTGAATTGCTCTAATTAAAGTCTCTAAACTGAGACATCTTGTGAGTTTTCTACCTTTTTAATCACCATTTATAGCCTTCAAGAGCTCAAAAGCTTTAAATCCAATAGGCCCTTTTCGGGGCTTTTCCAGAAGTCCAATCTCCAACTATGATTGAGTGCAAGCTCACCCACCAACAATTCACAAGTCATCAAAAACTCGATCTCTAACTTAAAGCTTAACATAGGATTTTACACCCTCAAGATTGGTGGCAATCAGTTGATGTAACTTAGTTGTGTGTAGTTGACTTCAATTTCAATTCATCATATCTATGCTTCTCTTAGCATGAGAAACATCATGACCGCATAACACTTCACCATCCTCAATTATAAAATTTCTTCAAAAAAAAGAAAAAAAACAGAAAGAAAGAAATTCCTTCTATTCATAATATTTTAATACTCTGCTTCAATGAAAAATCTATGGGTTGCTAAGGGAGTCCAATTGCAACCAATAAAATTCTAGATTTTTATTAAAGAAAATTCAACTTTAAATCACTCTAATTTATAATAATTATAAAGGCATCAATAAATGTTATCACATAATAACCCAACATGACCTGACTCAAAAAATTCGAGTTCAGACTCATCTAAATAAACACAGAACAATTTTTGGTTCACCTAAAACCCAAAATCAATTAAAAATAACCCATTTATTTTTTAGTATAAAACGCATCATCTCTTCTACTAGTTGGCAAGTGTCATTCATCTTAATAGGTTGTAATTGAGTTAATTCGAATGTGATGAAGAATATACATATATATATATATATACATATATACATATATATATATATATACATATATACATATATATATATATATATATACATATATATATATATACATATATACATATATATATATATATACATATATACATATATATATATATATACATATATACATATATATATATATATATACATATATATATATATATATGAATAGAGCAGGAAGGACAAATACTAAAGTACCATTAAGAGTAGGAAGGGCAACAATTTTTTCTCCATTTCTCTTCTCATGAGCAATACCATGACCACCAGGTTTCTGCTGTGTGGATTTTCCAAGTACACGTGAATGCTTAATAGCATCTCTGTGCTTATCACCAACTTCTGGAGTAATTGGTTGATAACCAATCAAGTGACAATGGCCTTTCCTGCAAAACAAGTATATTTTGCATAAGAAGAAATGGAAAGTTCATGATCAGGATTGCCTAAATGTAAGAAACTTAACAATATTCATGAGCACATCCAGATCATAAAAGTAAAAATAGCTTTATCAACTAGAATAGAAATTCACACCTGATTCAACACTATCACCCTAATCATCTTTCTATACTAATCTACTCTTTAGAAATCATGAACAAATTGAACTTAAATATATTTAGGTTTGCATAATAATAAATTCTTGAAGTTGGTTCTTAAGATTCTTCAACTTTTATTCATTCATCACAGCAACAAACTTAATCCTTCCACAGATTCTGCATGCTTAAACTTTCCTACCTCATCCATCTTTGTAATACACCTAAATTTAGGAGTTTTGTGAGCAGCGCTGCAGGATNCGCATAAAGAAGAAATGGAAAGTTCATGATCAAGATTGCCTAAATGTAAGAAACTTAACAATATTCATGAGCACATCCAGATCATAAAAGTGAAAATAGCTTTATCAACTAGAATAGAAATTCACACCTGATTCAACACTATCACCCTAATCATCTTTCTATACTAATCTACTCTTTAGAAATCATGAACAAATTGAACTTAAATATATTTAGGTTTGCATAATTACAAATTGTTGAAGTTGGTTCTCAAGATTCTTCAACTTTTATTCATTCATCACAGCAACAAACTTAATCCTTCCTCAGATTCTGCATGCTTAAACTTTCCTACCTCATCCATCTTTGTAATACACCTAAACTTAGGAGTTTTGTGAGCAGCGCTGCAGGATACATTCCAGTATCACTTTCACCAAGATTTCAGCTTCTTTCAGAAGGAAAGGTACAAAGAACCTACACGCCCATGGTGTAACCCTGAACAGAAGTTTACAGCTCTTCGCCATTGGTGCTATTATTGCAACAATACATTAACAAAATAAGCCAAATCCATCATAACAGCATCATTCCATAATTTGCCAATTTTGAATATCTTGGCCACTAAGTCTTAGAATCAAAAGATGTCAATTATAAAAATATATAGATTGCTCAATGATTCAAAATTTTCTAATATTAATATATTGCAAATTGCAAACTATTGATGTGCTGTTGACAGAAGAGTACATACTTATTGTAAGAAGAGAGACTGGGTAAAGATAAAAGAAGAAAGATAGAATCAAGCCACGAACCAAGGAAATGGCTCTATCAGAGTTTACAGTATGCAATAATTGTATTTTGAAACACNCTACTTTTATCAATCTTCTTCTTCAAATATTATATGACAGCTCACTAGCACGAAATCCTAATATGGCAAATAAAGATCCTAGCAGTTCAAAAAAAACTCTATGAATAGCATAAGATTAGATCGTGCAAACCAACATCCTAGAACTAAAAGATAAATGATCATTGACCTAAAGATTTTTTGAAGTTATTCAAATTTTATTCTTCAAATCACAGCATCTAAAGTATAATAAGGTTAACTAACACTGTGTTTATGAGAAGGGGAGGCTATTACGAGTTGTGTTTCAGAAAAAAATGAAATATAAGGCAAATTTAACATTTTCAAGTACAAAAATCAAAATAATTTCATCCAAATCGTTCTTTGAGCATTCATTCAATAGTAGAACAAAATGTTCCGCTTCAACTTTACAGGAAAAATCGGGATCCAGAAATAATCAAACTAAAAAATACAAACCCATCTCAAANATCAAAATAATTTCATCCAAATCGTTCTTTGAGCATTCATTCAATAGTAGAACAAAATCTTCCGCTTCAACTTTACAGGAAAAATCGGGATCCAGAAATAATCAAACTAAAAAATACAAACCCATCTCAAACCAAGCAACCCCGTTTGTTTAAGCCCAAGAGTGAAATGCCTAGATTCGACTTTTATTATAAAAATATAAATCAATAAATTTAAAAAGCAAATAAAAAGTATAAAGAACTAATTTCTCAATCAAGCCCCAGCAGGCAAGCTATAAATAAACTGCAAACAGAGAGAATTTAAATCCCCAAAGTTTCTAACATGAGTAGGTAAACTCCAAGTACATGTAATCCCAACTTGACCAACTCCTTTCTTCTTCTTCTTCTTCTTCTTCTTTTGGCGAACAGTATGCCATTCACTTTCAACCCAATTTAGGGAAGATCAAACACAAAGCTATACCAAAACCCAAAAATGCGACACTAAACCCCAACTTCTACACAAACCCCATCTAAAAACAGCAACAACTAAGTTCATTTACAAAACAAACAAAAACGGTGATTTGAAACCAAAAAACCGCATCCATTTCCGGAATCATTCCATACTCTTCAATCTAAAACCCAAAAGCCAAGATAAGCAACAAAGTAAAAACAAGGTCGATTCGAATCGGCTCACCATCTCCCCCGCCTTCATCGGCTCCATCGCCGAAGCCAAATCAGCAACTTCCCCTTCCTCCACCAGCGACTGCTCCTCCATCAGCGGTATCTTCCTCCCAAATAGCTTGATCGCCGGATCTCTCCCGTCAGACATTGCTCCACTATCAACCCTAGCCATATTATCGCAGCCCACTCAGTCGCTAGGAAGAAAATCTGATAAAATTGGAGCTAAAAGGTACCTACAGCTGCGATAAGAAGGAGAGAAACCCTATTGTGACCGGGAAAAGCCGGTAGGTTTCAGGGTTGGGGCCATCTGGCATCCTAGTCAGCATTTGCTGCGATTTCCAGCCACGAGTTCTCGTGGCTGTGGATCGCGAGATGACGTCAGTATCAAAAAAGATGATATGGCGCCGCGAAAAAGAGTGAAAAGGGCGCATAAAGGGTATTTTTTATTTCATAAATTACAGGACTGCCACTTTCGAATTGCGCAAGCAAACAATTTATGAGAGATTTTATTAATCCTCTTATATATTTATATATCTAAAATATAAATATTAATATTTACTTACAAGAATATTTAACTCAAATTAAAAATATCATTATCCTTTTTTTTTAAAATAGAATACATTTTTTTATAATATGATTATGATATTAAAGAACTATATATAGATATATATTAAACTTTAGATGTTAAAAATATAAATTTATAAAACTTGTGTGTTATGCATGTGAATTTCTAAAATTTTTTTCAACATAAGTTCATAATTATTTGCATATTTATCCAAAAAAGATCATGTAACAAGAAAAAGGGGGGAGCTTCCAATGTCACATTATCTTTAGTAGTTTTTTTATAATAATGACATATGTAGGGGTGTAAATAAGTTGCTTGAGGGTGTTTAGTACCTATTTGTGTTAGGTAGTTTAAAATGTTGTTACCCCTTTGTGATTTGTGTTTAATTTTAAATTGATTATTTATTCAATATAAAAATTTACAATAAATATTANATAACAAGAAAAAGGGGGGGAGCTTCCAATGTCACATTATCTTTAGTAGTTTTTTTATAATAATGACATATGTAGGTGTGTAAATAAGTTGCTTGAGGGTGTTTAGTGCCTATTTGTGTTAGGGTAGTTTAAAATGTTCTTACCCCTTTGTGATTTGTGTTTAATTTTAAATTGATTATTTATTCAATATAAAAATTTACAATAAATATTATTATTTAATTATTTAAGGGGAATTTATATACATATTAAAAAACTCTCATATTTTTATATACCTGACACCTAAACTTTTATATTTAAATCTAGATAAATTTACAGTCATTTCACAAAATTCATATATATGTACATTTATATCACCCAAAGTTTGATATTTATATTTACAGTACATTGTTGTCAAATTGTCATAAACTTATGCATGAAATATTATATTTTATTGTTAAAAAGATAATGATATTATTATTTTTTATAAGATACTAAGGGTCTGAGTGACGTCAANCTTTTTATATACCTGACACCTAAACTTTTATATTTAAATCTAGATAAATTTACAGCCATTTCACAAAATTCTTATGTATGTACATTTCTATCACCCAAAGTTTGATATTTATATTTACAACACATTGTTGTCAAGTTGTCATAAACTTATGCATGAAATGTTATATTTTATTGTTAAAAAGATAATGATATTATTATTTTTTATAAGATACTAAGGGTCTGAGTGACATAATCCTAATATTTAAAATAAAGATACATCCAGAATTCAAGATTGAATTACGACACAAAGAATAAAGATACATCCAGAAAACATAATATTCTATCAAGAAGTGTAAAAGCAGCATCAGATAGTCAAAGAAATGTACGAATAAATACACAATCCTAATATTTAAAAATTACATTAAGCAAAGAGAAAAGCAACAAACATTGACAAACCGTCATAAAATGTGAAGGAAAAGCCACCAATTCAAATGAACAAACACAAAATAGTAATCTACCACATTAAAATGTAAAAAAAATGCAAGTTTTAATGGTAGACATGTAAATACATAAGAATTTGTGTGGTAAGGATGTAAATGCCCCTGAATTAAGGGTCTATTTGGAGCAGCTTATTTGGTGCGATGGCGTTTTGAAAACGCACGTGGCTTGTTTGGGTAAACTGTGTTTTGGTAACTTATGTGTTTTCAAAACGCTGAAAACAGCGTTTTCACACCGCACGTGTCTAGGTGCGGTGACAGTTTTCTGGCTGCGGTCTAGCTTTTCCAAAAAAATAAAAAATTGTAGTAGCTATTGCACCTAACTTATCAACAGATTATTTTTAATCAGCTTATCAGCAGATTATTCAATAAGCTGCAGCTGCCCCAAACAAAGCCTAAATCATAGAAAAAAAAATATCATTGAGGGGATTAATGCTATAATAAATGTGTTAGCTATATATAAATTTGGAGTAAAGCTTATATCTTTTAGGATAAAAATGTAAATAAATTTGATTAATTGTCGAATAAAATACGGAGCCCCATCCCTACTTTTGTTTGGTCTCGCTCCACCACAAATTGAATATCTTGAGAAGATGGACCAAACCTCTCTTCTCCACCACATACTGTGCCTGGTCCGATTCAATAAATTCGTGGCAGGAACCCATTGAAGGTGAAAGCTTGGAGAAAAATCCAAGTTTTTTGTCCCCCAATTTCTCTTTTATGCACCACAAATATGACATAAATGTAGATTATTTTTTGCACATAAGTAGGCTCTTGGCACAAAATACTTGATATTAAAAAGATTTTATATGAGGGAAGTGATGGCCACCGTGAAGGGCTCTCATGTTGAGGAAGAAATATTATGTGCCAATAATGTATATGTGGATTAGTGGTATTATGGCAAATCCTATACTTAATACACTTTAATGATATCTCCTTAACATGGGAGAAAAATTACGTGTTGAAGCGTATGTGCGGATTTGATAGTATTGTAATAGTATTCATCTTAGGCCTAGAATAAATGTTGCTTCATAATGAAGACCAACTTATGGTGTTTCTAGGTTATTAGTGATTGATTGAAAATGTGAGGCTAAATTTTAAATGATTGAATTTTTATGATAAAAAAAATTGTAATTTTAATCTTTATGTCAACTTGACTACCCTCACTAATTTATTGGCATGATGGCCCCTAAATATTTGTTGTTTAACTCTCCTGGTCAATAAATATGAAAGTTTGGTTAAGACATAAAGAGTTTTTCTTAGTCCACATAAATATCATATGTGATAAATCCCTAAGAAATATCTTAATTAAGAATGAATCCTGATGCACATTAGGAGAGAGCTCCAAATATTTAATTAAATGCACTCTAATTCCAATGACATGTCTTGATAAGATAGTCAACTAACAACAAACATGGTNTGGAAAATATACTTTTGGATTGATAATGGGTTAGATTGTGGCAGGTTCCATCGTTGTTTGTCAATTTTATTCTTTCTTCTGAATGATAATCATGTGTATGTCATCACAATTTTCTGATATGTCCTCGCCGACCACTGATGTCCTGACATCTTGAGATATCTTATCATAAACGGCGACAAATAATTCAACAAGTTGGTTTTGCAACCTTTATCTAATTTTCTAAGATAATTTATTAGAAAATTTTCTTCAAAGTTGATGATATAAAAATTTAAAAGAGATGTCTACTTTTGATTGAATTTTTGGCAAATTAGATTTGTTGGCCCGAATAACTTTATTAATAGAAATAACTTTCTCTTCAATATGAATGAGTGTCGATCATTTAATAACAAATTTTCTGTATTAACATTTGTGATTTATTGAATAATTTTTAATTTCTATTATTCAATATCATATCCATTGGGTTTGATTTTGTTTTTGAAAAAATATAATTCAAATAAACCTTCCATTAAAGAGTTAGAAGTATTTGAGTAATACCTTAACGACCACCATTGTCAAAACCGGTTTAGTATATATTTGATAAAATTCAAACGTCATTACGAACATCCAAGAATGTTTTCATACGCAATTAGTAACAAAAAAAATGCTCTTTGCATGGCTTGGACATACATCCAATAATTAAAAGAGACGGATCATTTATATTGTGATTTAAAATTTGATAAGAAGTTAGCCCACATTCTTTATGATTGAGAATACAATGAATTTTCACTTTATTATAAGCAATTGATTTATTTTTCTAATTATAGTTATGCTGAATTTGAATACATTTTAATGATATAAGTATATCTTCATACATTTCTTGATCGTAAAAATATTCGTGGGGAAATAGATTGTTTCCTGAATAAAATTGCTCAAGTTTTCCGCTCGATGTCATAAGAAAAAGCCCTCACTTCGAAATCAGCCACCCAACAATCCGCCTCAGCAAAGAATTCTCTATCAAGAAACATTGCATGTGGGAGTTACTTTCATCGCTTTGAATCGAGGGATTTCGTGTGATCGGGAAGAATAACTTGAAAGATTGATTTAACTGGCATTGCTATACCTAGTTGTGCCGTAGTCACGCCGTCTGACGTAGCTACATCATGTCAGGCGCAGGATGACCTCCAACTTCTCCTTTGGTTATTGTTGGCTCCATCTCCTCAACAATCACCCTACCACCACGGATTTTCCGGCACACAACAAATTGATAAGACTCATTTATTTTGTCCCAACATGATGCTCATATAACGCTTGAATAAAGCGATCAACTCAATCAGAAAGTTCGTTTACTTTATCAAACAAGCCTCTCGTTCATGTGCTCAATAATCCCTACATGAACCGAGTTCGAACATGATATTTATAAACGAGCTTGAGAGCTCAAACAAGTCTTAAAAACCCGAATCAAGCTCGATCCTAGCTCAAACAAGCACTTAATAAACAAGCTCAAACTTAAACTCACACCTCCTCCACTCAACTCAGTTCATCTGCATCCCTAACGCATCAATGCCTCCAATCTTTAATTGGATCAACAATGAGTATTTTAAAAATCAAAATTTTGTAGACATGCATGCCTCTGAATATTTACACATTAAATAAAAATATGTGGTGCTGTCTTTTTTTCCTTTTTTTTTTTAATTTGTCCAAGGTTTTGTCTTCTGGTTAGCTTAGAGATTTTGGATTAATGCCTTTGCCTGAATCCTTATGTAATTACTCTTTTCATTTATTATAATTGATTATATATGACTATAAATGCTGCCAGAAATAAAATATATATTAAAAATAAAAAATTAAAAATTTACATCAATGAAAAGTTGGCAATGATAATAGCTTTATAATATAATAATTAGACATTTGTTTAATTAATTTATTTCTTTATAGTTGAATTTAGGCCAACTTTGAACATAATTATACAATCCTATTCAAATTAATTTATTTACTTATGGAATTCCAGATATAATCAAGCCAAAATAAGAATTTATAGAGGGTTAATTATATAAATATATCTTCTAATTACTGAACCAAATGGCAGTAATTCGCTCGTTTTTTTATTATTTTGTAATTTCTTTTTTCTAAAATTTGACTGTTAGTGCTGAATAATATAAAACGGTGTGAAAATAACCTAAGAAAAAGCAGAGAAAATATTACATCAGGACTCCTAACGCAGTTCGCATTGGGAGTCCAATGATGGGACGTCAGGTGTCAGGTACGCCCCACCGTAATACATTAGTATTGACCAGTGTTAAAAACGGTGGAGCCCAATTGACACGTGGCTCCTCACCAGTGGATTCTAAATGCATTAGGAGTCTTGATGTAATATTTTTCAGAGGAATTTATGTATATGTATACCGCACAATTATTGTATATTTATAGATTTAACCTTCAAATTTTTGTATTTACATACATATTCTTTAAATTATTAATATTACATTAAAAACTGCCATTACTAACTTTATAAAAGTGAAATTCATTAAGCTGGATTTAAAATTTTATCAATATAAATTTTATTTAAATTTAAAACTAATTTTCTGAAATTTTAAATTTAGACGTATAATTTTAAAAGATATAAAGCCTTTTATTTATTTTATATATATATATAAGCTGTCTGGCTGTAAGGCTATTTTAAACCCCTCCATGAAAATTTGTGAATTTCATCAATTTAATATATATCAATTAAGTTAAAATTAAAGGAAGATTTACATACATACCACTCAAGATTTATCTATTTACATGTCTAAAACTTAAATTTTAAAAATAAAGTATTTTTGACGTGCAAAAAAAGCTTTGGGTTATACAAATGCATAAGAATTGGGTGGTATAGATGTAATGCCCCAAAATTAAATCATAAGAGATTATAATAGAGGAAATTAATTTTATAATGTAAATGCCCCAAAATTAAATGATAAACAATTATCATAAGAATTGATGGATTCCATCTTGACTTAATCTATAATAAGTTAATGTCGTCCAGTCTCTCCGACACAACTTAGGATGGGTCTTACTTATTTGGTAGATTTTATTCGACTTCTTCTATTGCAAGTTAATGTAGTCAAACATCTTCAACTGAACAACATAAGACGAATCAAACATCCTTAATAGATTTTCCATCAACCACCGTGTTACGATTGTCGAGCAAGTACTCCGAATAACAACCTAGAATAGGTTATGCATCCCTAACTAGGGAGTTTTTTCGTCTCTCATAATGCAATTTAGGACGGGATAACAATGTTTCAGTAATTCAAAAAAAAATTTTGTGACTATCAACTCGCTTCACAATTCAAGATTGAACTACGACACAAAGAATAAAGATACATCCAGAAAACATAATATTCTATCAAGAAGTGTAAAAGCAGCATCAGATAGTCAAAGAGATGTACGAATAAATACACAATCATAATCATTTAAAAATTACATTAAGCAAAGAAAAAAGCAACAAACATTGACATACCGTCACAAAATGTGAAGGAAAAGCCACCAATACAAACGAACAAACACAAAATAGTAATCTACCACATTAAAATGTAAGAAAATGTAAGTTTTAATGGTAGACATGTAAATACATAAGAATTTGTGTGGTATGGATGTAAATGCCCCTGAATTAAGGGTCCATTTGGGGCAGCTTATTTGGTGCGATGGCGTTTTGAAAACGCACGTGGCTTGTTTGGGTAAACTACGTTTTGGTAACGTATGTGTTTTCAAAACGTTCACACCGCACGTGTCTAGGTGTGGTGACAGTTTTCTGGCTGCGGTCTAACTTTTCCAAAAAAAATAAAAATTTGTAGTAGCTATTGCACCTAACTTATCAACAGATCATTTTTAATCAGCTTATCAGCAGATTATTCAATAAGCTGCAGCTGCCCCAAACAGAGCCTAAATCATAGAAAAAAAATATCATTGAGGCGATTAATGCTATAATAAATGTGTTAGCTATATATAAATTTGGAGTAAAGCTTATATCTTTTAGGATAAAAATNACCACTAGGTCCCTCAAAAAACTTGTGTGTGGTAGAAATTGTTAGCCATTGATATTTTTTCAATGAACTAGCTTAATAAGAATATTAACCTTAAAACACTATCATTAAAATTAGGGTTTGTGGCCACTTATTCATGATATGTGAATTTATTTGGTCAATGAATGCATAGGAGCCATATATTTTGATTTTTTAAAGCATTATCGCTTCTCTTATTTCTTAGATATTTTCTATGGAAGATAGGAAATGGAGCTTTCGCGTCCATATGTTGCGGGATAAGTGAGGTTAAGAATTTGCAATTAGAGAAGAAGACGACCAAGCGTTTTTATTGTCTTCTACCCCATTTTTTTAGTTAAATATAAATTTTATAAAATATACAAAAAGTAAGATTAGATTAATCATGAATGGCATAACTTAGCATGTCCTTAGCCGGCAGTCAAGGGGGGTAAAATAACGTTATAGTAATCCTAGTTTTAAGGTATCATGAAACAATTATTAAGCATGAAATTTTAATTCAAATTAAGTGGTTTTAATGTTTCATATTATTTTGCATGGTTACTATATCATTGGAGCTCAAGCAAGCTAAGGCTTGGCTCGTTTTTGCTCCTTCGAAATTAATTTTATTCAAAATTATTTGCGAACAATGTGTTCGTGTTGTTTAAGCGGGAGTTGACTCATTTAGATAAATTAAAAACATAAATATAGGGTGTTGGATTGGAACATATACCATTCTTATACAATTAAAAACAGAACCACATGATGACACAAACGGTAATTTAAACTTAGATATGAATATACATATACAATATATTATTATATCAACAATACATATAGCTTTTTTTTTATTTCGAGTTAAAATAAGCTGAACAAGATCAAACAAAGTATTGCACGCAACGCATATCTCGAATCTTCTTTTCAATCTCGTCTAATCTTCTACTCTTGATCTTCATCTTTCTTTGAGTGCTGCTTTACGTGAATGTTATGCAACAACTAAAGGCCATAAAAACATGGTTGGGCAATTGAATGTGTTCGTGTTGTTTAAGCGGGAGTTGACTCATTTAGATAAATTAAAAACATACATATAGGGTGTTGGATTGGAACATATACCATTCCTATACAATTAAAAACAGAACCACATGATGACACAAACAGTAATTTAAACTTAGATATGAATATACATATACAACATATTATTATATCAATAATACATATAGCTTTTTTTTATTTCGAGTTAAAATAAGCTGAACAAGATCAAACAAAGGATTGCACGCAACGCATATGTGTAATCTTCTTTTCAATCTGGTCTAATCTTCTACTCTTGATCTTCATCTTTCTTTGAGTGCTGCTTTACTTGAATGTCATGCAACAACTAAAGGCCAAAAAAAATGGTTGGGCAATTGAATGGGCCTGAGACTCTTTGTTTGGGCTTTGAAGAGCTTTCTCTAAACACGCCTCACACTTTTTTATTGGGCTTTCAAGGGTGTTCGAAAGGGGAGTTGGAGATTGGTTTTGGGATCTTAACTAAAGCTATTTGTACNATATTTTGCATGGTTACTATATCATTGGAGCTCGAGCAAGCTAAGGCTTGGCTCGTTTTTGCTCCTTCGAAATTAATTTTATTCGAAATTATTTGCGAACAATGTGTTCGTGTTTGGTTTAATTTTCATATTATTATTCGTGTTCGACTTGTGTTTGACCGGGAGTTGACTCATTTAGATAAATTAAAAACATAAATATAAGGTGTTGGATTCGAACATATGCTTATACACGTCTTAGACACATATGTATAATCTTCTTCTCAGTCCCTTGTAATCTTCTACTCTTGATTGTCATCTTTCTTTGAGTGCTGCTTTACTTGAATGTTATGCAACAACTAAAGGCCAAAACATGGTTGGGCAATTGAATGGGCCTGACACTTTGTCTGGGCTTCGAAGAGCGTTCTCTAAAGGTTAGTTGGCCCATTGAGTGGGCCTCACACTTTTTGATTGGGCTTTCAAGGGTGTTCGAAAGGGGAGTTGGAGATTGGTTTTGGGATCTTAACTAAAGCTATTTGTATTATAATGTAACCAATTTTATACAGGATGGCGTTGTGCTGAAGTTCTTAAGAGCTTTGTGAAATGTGCGGTTTAGATGGCCTTAGATTTACATTATTTGTATTATAATGTAAACCACAATTTTATTTCAGTCGAGAGCCAGCTTAAGCTTGTCGAAAAAATCATTATAAAATCTAAAAATATTTGAATGAAATATATCATTTAAAAGCTAAGAACAAACTTCATTCACTTTCTACACCAATTTATCTAGAGCGATAACTATATTATTAACTTAGGCTAACAAAGAGAATATCATATCAAATATGCTCCTACATTTATGCTCAAAAGAATTATATATTTCTATGGATATGACCGAAGTCCTCTATTTATATGGTTTTGTTAATATACTCTACAAATGAAATTGTTATGATTAGAGACATCTGAATGAGTGGTTTGACCAATAAGCATTACTATATTACAAACACGAAAATAACTCATATATTCTCTAATGGTTTACCGCCTCGTTAGAAAATCATTCACTCAAGGTATAGAATGTCCCATTCGACCAGCAACCCTGTTGATAAGGATTTTTTTATCATATTAAGTTGATTACCTATTTTAACTAAGGGTGTGTTTGTTTCGGTTGTGGTTGTAAAAAGTTGGTTTCAGAAGTTGGTGTTTCAGAAGCAATTGATCTGTTTAAGAAACACAATTATGAAAGCGTTATATATTGACATAATAATTGCAATACTCCTAAGTATACAAACACAGCTTAGTTTAAACTGTTTCAAACCCTAAACCTTAAAAATAATTTGTTGATAAGCTAAGTGCGGTAGCTATTACAAATTTTTTATTTTTTTGGAAAAGTCAGACCGCAGCCAGAAAGCTGCCACCGCACATAGACAAATGCGGTATGAAAATGCAGTTTTCAGCGTTTTGAAAACGCATAAGCTGCCAAAATGCAGTTTACCCAAAAACCTCAGGTGCGTTTTCAAAACGTCACCACACCAAATAAGCTGCCCCAAACGGACCCTTAGTTCTAGTCAACCAAATAGAAAGAGTATTTACATACATACCACCCAATTACTATTTATTTACATATCTAACACCTAAACTTTACTTTTTTACTTTCATACCACCTAAATCATTCAAATCACATTAAATCTAAGATAAAAACCTTCAAGTTTAATATGTACTTAGAAAAGATCAACACTGCATCCAACCTTCAGCGATTCAAATTTTCTAAGTTCAAGAGAAAAGTAACATGACTGAGTTGCAAATCAAGAACAACAAGCCAGATTTATCACTTAAGAAAATATCAACTTTAAATTCAACAGAACAAAAAAGTAAGAAAAAGTTCCAAGATGCATACTTCCTCTTCCAACATTTTACACCACATTTTTTGATCCCATGTTACCATACGTAAACAGAGTATTTTGAAGCCAATGGCCGCCACCGATGTCCAGGTAAATATTCTAAGATAATAAGTGTTGTAAAGGCACAAAATGTGAAATTGTAGAGTGAATCAAATTTTATCTTCTATTTTATATGTATGAATATATGCATCTCATATCATTCATTCAACTTTATAAAGATGAAATAGGGAGTTGGATAATAATGCCAGATTACGAATTTATAAAAAGATAGGATTATTTATCCTCATGCATCTTATGGTTTTCATCCATATCCTTAAGTAATTGGGATTCCAAGTGGATTCGGGCTTGGATTCCACAGTATCAACTCAACTATCTAGCATATAAGGCTACTACAGAAGCAGAAACCCAAATATGTTGATACAACAGAAGAATCTCACAACAAACATTACTACTTGAAAATTTCATGGAATAATTCCATAAAGAAAGATAACCAAGTTCTAATTCCCATGCAAACAACTCAGGAGAAGAAGAAGGGAAGATATTGGCGAGAAAATAGGAGTGTTGGAGAGGTTGTCAAACGAGCAGAGATGAAGAAGGGGGGCGAGATCGGCCGCTAGTACGTGAAAGCAGAAGGCGAGACAATCCATGGAAATGCCTAGGGCATGCGAGAGAAACAAAGCTTGAGACGAGGGCAGAATATTGAAACGAAGATCGGGTGGAATACGGGGTTGAATCCACGTTCGCGATTCTATAGTAATTGAAAACCCATTCTGAACCGAATTGATGAAACACATGAACCAAAAAAAATGGAATCACAGTTTCGAGGAAAAGCTGGTTTTAAAAACTCAAACAAATGCACATTAAGTAGATCAGGGGTCATAATAACCTGAGACGACATAATCATGTGATGTTAATTGAGCTTCTTAGCATTCCCCCCACCATCATCTCTTAATCTCATGGTGAAAATTTCATGATTTCAAAATCTAAATCTTTTGCTATTATATCTTAAGTTTGAATACTTAGTATTTAATGACTATCTTAATAAGAAGTATTCTTTCATTTTTGAAAAAGATAATTAACAATAGGGTTTTATGCTTATGACAAATCAGGAACTCTAGAACTTAAAAGTTCTTGCAAAATGAGGTTGAAATTTCTAGGTAGTTCGTTATCTGCCTTCTGAAAGTTTGACCCGAAAACTTATGTAAAATTCTCACTCATGTTCATTTCTTCTTTCGAGAGAGGTCGGGGCATCGAATTTTGGGAGCCCACAACATATTCCATCCATTCCTAGTTATGCTTTGTGATGCAGTAGCATGGGAGATTTGGGTCAACTCTGTCAAGCTCTAAATCACAAAGCGCTAAATTTAATTAAGCTTTTAACTTTGAGGACGCACTTGGGAAGTACCAATACAAATAGCTCAAATTCCTCTATGCATGGAACATCCATATNACATTCCTAGTTATGCTTTGTGATGTAGTAGCATGGGAGATTTGGGTCAACTCTGTCAAGGTCTAAATCACAAAGCGCTAAATTTAATTAAGCTTATAACTTTGAGGACGCACTTGGGAAGTACCAATACAAATAGCTCAAATTCCTCTATGCATGGAACATCCATATTGAAAATTCTTCTAAGAAAAGTAGCAAGTAGAGATATAACATGATTTTTTAGCATGGAAAGAGTTGATCCACATTATTGCCTCCGCTGCACATTATCATCGCCCTTTCCAAACATGAAGTTTGAAAACACATTCTGCATCATTTCAGATGAAAAAATTACTNAAAAAGTAGCAAGTAGAGATATCACATGATTTTTTAGCATGGAAAGAGTTGATCCACATTAGTGCCTCCACTGAACATTATCATCGCCCTTTCCAAACATGAAGTTTGAAAACACATTCTGCATCATTTCAGATGAAAAAATTACTATGAAACGTTAGTCAGAAGTACATGGAGATCAACCTTATAGCATTAAACCAAATGAAGCTGTGTACTCATGATTAATACAATTAAAGTATAGCATGCTTCTTGTTTTTAATAATATGTAACACAATAGTAGCTTTACTTCTGAAAGTAACCCAGCATGCTTCTTGTTCCTTAAACCAAAATGCTCTGCACTTCAATGAATTGAACTGTAGCATTTCCATTTATATTTATTCCTATTTCTTTCTAGTTATTATTTTTCTGACAACTCATTATATTAGAATCTATAAGACCTATTCAAGTCATCATTAATCTTTTTTTTAGGGATTGGTTGTAGCTATATCTCCATAATTTTATTTTCTGATTGTTTTCTTCCAATATGACTTCAGGAGCANATCTTTCTAGTTATTAATTTTCTGATAACTCATTATATTAGAATCTATAAGACCTATTCAAGTCATCATTAATCTTTATTCAAGGGATTGGTTGTAGCTATATCTCCATAATTTTATTTTCTGATTGTTTTCTTCCAATATGACTTCAGGAGCATAAGTAATATAGAACTATGTTCAGGACAGCATTACCATTTTTCTAACTTGAAATAACCAATTAATATGTTTTGTTAATGCCTGGATTATCCTGGATCTGGAGCAAATAGCCGCCATGAGCCATGGAGCCCGGTAAAGTCTTGAAACACAACATAGAATTATCTTCCATATCAGAAACAGTAAATTTATAATGCAGACAAATCCGTGATTTTATGTAATGGGAATAACTGCACTGAAGTTATCAGAATTCAGCCTTTGGTTTGTGGTTTGAAATGCTCATCTATATGATGATGTTTCTCTCTTTCATCCTCCTCTTTCCTGAAATGTGTATCAGAACAAAAGCACATTTTGTCGTTGAGCTGGGAGATTGTTTAATTTCATTTTGTTGAAGGCGTTGATCTNTTGCAGACAAATCCATGATTTTATTTAATGGGAATAACTGCACTAAAGTTATCAGAATTCAGCCTTTGGTTTGTGGTTTGAAATGCTCACCTATATGATGATGTTTCTCTCTTTCATCCTCCTCTTTCCTGAAATGTGCATCAGAACAAAAGCACATTTTGTCGTTGAGCTGGGAGATTGTTTAATTTCATTTTGTTGAAGGCGTTGATCTTCTTCTTAGAGCACACAATTACAGCTAGATCTGAAAAGGTTGGTGTGAAAAAAATGAAATGATAATGAAACTGATATTCTGCAGTGAAAAGGTGTATTTGTCATTATCAATATTGCGGTGGTGATGATAGCAAAGTCAGCTGGGGTTGAATTGTTTGATTCATTGAATAATGGAGAGTTTGGTGACCTGTAATTTTCCATAATTGAATAAAAAAAAGGGCAAATTTATAGATTTTTTTTCTTAAAATAGTGCTCTTTGACTTATATAATTTCAGTAGATGAGATTAAGATGCTGCAATTTCTGTCAGATAGAGCTGATTTCAATAGAGTTCAATTGATGTTGGCTTCACTTCATACGAGTAAAGTGTCAAAAGAGCCCAATGACAAATTAAATGAGGCTACTTTAGCCCGAAAGTTTATACAAATATTAAATTTATCCCCTGAATTTTTTAATGAGGGCTAAAATAGTTCTCATTGAAGATTGCTTCAACTCATATTAAATGTCTGTAGGATTAAAATGGTAAATAAATATAGAACTATTTTGGCATTTTTCTTCATTTCATATCATCAACTAAATTAGCTTTAATCATGATCACACAAACTTATATAAGCAGAAGAATCAACACTCTGCTGTAGCCTGGACTCTATTTGGGACAATGATGTGGTGTCACACCACACTTTCATTTGCTTGACAAACTGTACTTTACTTGTTTTTTTAAAAAACTGCGGTGGGAAGTTGNTTTAGAGCACACAATTACAGCTAGATCTGAAAAGGTTGGTGTGAAAAAAATGAAATGGTAATGAAACTGATATTTTGCAGTGAAAAGGTGTATTTGTCATTATCAATATTGCGGTGGTGATGATAGCAAAGTCGGCTGGGGTTGAATTGTTTGATTCATTGAATAATGGAGAGTTTGGTGACCTGTAATTTTCCATAATTGAATAAAAAAAAGGGCAAATTTATAGATTTTTTTTCTTAAAATAGTGCTCTTTAACTTATATAATTTCAGTAGATGAGATTAAGATGCAGAAATTTCTGTCAGATAGAGCTGATTTCAATTGAGTTCAATTGATGTTGGCTTCACTTCATACTAGTAAAGTGTCAAAAGAGCCCAATGACAACTTAAATGAGGCTATTTTAGTCCGAAAGTTTATACAAATATTAAATTTATCCCCCGAATTTTTTAATGGGGGCTAAAATAGTTCTCATTGGAAATTGCTTCAACTCATATTAAATGACTGTAGGATTAAAATGGTAAATAAATATAGAACTATTTTGACATTTTTCTTCATTTCATATCATCAACTAAATTAGCCTTAATCTTGATCACACAAACTTATATAAGCAGAAGAATCAACACTTTTCTGTGGCCTGGACTCTATTTTGGGACAATGATGTGGTTTCACACCACACTTTCATTTGCTTGACAAACTGTACTTTACTTGTTTTTTTAAAAAACTGCGGTGGGAAGTTGCATTTTGCAACTTGACCTAGCTAAATTTGGTGGCTACCAGAAAGCTGAGACTTGAATTTTTGAAAATAAAATAAATTAGTAATAATCACCATAACTTTTTCAACACCAGTTTCTTTTGTAACAGCTTCACAACACTTTCAAACAGCTGCAACTGCTCCAAACAGACCCTTTATTTCTCCAGATCAATCCTAAGCCTACAAAAATAGGCCAAGTTTAAATCAAACAAACAAACTAAGCTATGATCAAATTGTCTTATAAAATTTTTTGTCCGTGAAAACCAATGTTGTGGAATTAGTCATATTGTTGATGACATCATATTTAAGGAGCTAAATTTTCTAACTCTCAAGTCATAAGCACATACATCATCATACTAGGATCAAATATAATAAAGGATGAAAATAATACTTTTAATTTATTCAACAGCACAAAACAAATTAGAAAAAAACTAAATGAAAAAAAAGATCCAAATTTTATCATGTCAGATGGGAATCAGGCATCGATCCAAAAACATTTTTTTATAGGAGAGAGTACTTGTTATAAGTAACCCATTGATGAGTTTCAATTTGTATTAAAAGTATAAGATAAAGCTTGCATACCACACATGTATGATATATGATATAAGATATATGATATATATATACATGCATACATATATATTAGTCGACTCCGACCACCTCGGCAATGCAACCCTACAGATTCTCTCTCAGTTAAATCCCATTGATTTAGTTATACAAAACAACAAAAAAAATTGGCTTAGTCAGCTTTTTAGGAAATTTGCCCGGTCAATTAGATAAAATAGCTCGATATGTTAAGTTAGCAAATCTCAGCAACTCCATCAGCTCATCTCATAGACTGGCAATGATACCTTATCTGATGCATTTAAGGGTGCAAGTAAGCCAAGCAGACTCGGGAGTTAACTTGAACTCGACTCGATAAGTGGCTCGTGAATTGAGCTCGATGAGCTGACAAGCAAAGTTCAAGCTAGCCACGACTGGACCTGTTAGCTCGTGAGCTGACTCGTAAAAACAATTAATTTAAAATATATTAAAAATCATTTTCTTAAAACCATTAATATGATTAAAAAAAATGACATTTTACGTGTTATATCAATATCAAGTGATTTCCTATTAATAATTTCCTAACTTCTCATTGTATAAATCTATATTCTTTTCTCTTTTTCATACTAAATAAGCCGGCTCCAACTCATAGAATTAAGCTCGAGCTTGAGCTAGAGCTTGAACTTGATTAATTAACCTTGAGCTCAAGCCAAATGTGATTCTAGCTCTACTCATTTGCACCCCTAGATGCTTTGCATACAAAGCAACATAATATTATTTTGGTATATTCTTTTCTTTCGAAATAACCATTTATGTGTCACCCATGGGTGAAACTGACCCAAAGTTATAAATAACGGAAGCCAACCATGGGGTGGACCATGGGGTGGGGGAGGATCTCTCTCTCTGGATCCCTTAGGAGAGGAATTTATATTAAGCACTCCAAGTTTGTCTCTTTTCTTAAAGGGATCTTCTTTACATTACAGATATCTAGAGAGAGAGAGAGAGAGAGAGAGAGAGAGAGGGAGAGAGAGAGAGAAAGAGAGAGAGGGAGAGAGACAGAGAGGAGCAAAGAATGTATACGTTGCAGATAGTTATAAGTCTTAAAAAGAAATTATCTCAAAACTATGATCGAAAGGCTACACTTAATTATCCTTCCTTCTTTCACTGCAATTTATATAATTCTCCTGCCACCCAATTTATATGTATTTATACGTCTAACACCTAAGCTATACTTCTTACAATTATATCACTCAATTTTTTCATATCACAAGTTCATAGCAGAAATGCTACCATTTTAACTTTTATGCAAGGTTAAGTGATATATGTAAAGTCTAGGCGTTAGATACTTAAAATACATAGGTTGTGAGCGGTATGCATGTAAAACTTCCTTTTCTTAAGGATAAAGAAGAAAAATAAATATTTACATACCTACAAAGCAATTCTTATGTATTTATATATGTAATATTCATATTTATATACATACCACTCACATCTTGAATATCACATCAGAAACAACGCTTTTGTTAACTTTTAAAAAGTGAAATCTATGAGTTTTGAAAATTTTTATGCCTCAACCTCCCTCAAAAAGAAAATGATAAATAAGAATGAGGGAGTTTACCGAGAGGGTTCGGGTCAAATTTTCAAAAAGGTAGATGAGAAGTTAGATAAGACACTACCTAGAGAGTTCAACCACATTTTGCAAAGACTTTAAGATTTGAAATTTGATGTTTCACATAGGTGCAAGCTTCTATTATTAATTACACTTCGTAATAATTNCGTCATAGCCGCCGCATGAACGTTCCAACTGTTCTCTAACCCAGTCCGATAACCCTTTCAGAATTAAATTATAATTGGTGTACATGTAAAGAGCACAAAAGACAATCAACAATTTTTAATAATTAAATGGAGTCCGGTAAATTCAGCGAACATTGTAAGCTTCCCCGTATTTACTTAAGAAAATAGAATAGATGACAGAAAAAAAGGAGATTTTTTGGTTTTTTATATTGAAATTAGTTTAATTGAATTTTTTTTTGGGGCATTTGCATACATATCACCTAATTCTAATGTATTTATATATCTAACACACAAACATTCATATTTACATACATAATGCTAAAACTTTTAATAACACATAAAACATACCGTCATTTCTAATCACAAATATAACGATCCGCGTTTTTAATTCATATTTATATATCTAACGATCCGCGTGTAATATAATATAAAAAAATTGTTTCAAAAAACTCATGTAAAACGCGATATCCAAACACTAGGGCGGCCGCACATTTAAGCTGACCCAAACAGGCCCTAAACCTTAGTGTCGTTGAGGCCCACGTTTCAAAAAAAGAAAAGAAAAAACATGGGGGAAGCTTTTTCAAGTATCATCCAAAAGATTGTATAATGTTTGAAAGATCAATGTAATTATATAATTATGTGAGGTAACTTTGGTAGACACCTAATACTTGGTCAAGCTTTAATCGAATCAGTTAGCTTGAATGATATTGTATTCTTTTTTGAACCATAAATAAACCTTGTTTTAAATTGATATAACTAAGTTTGAAATGTATGAACTGTAATGTGTGTAAGCTGATAGCATGAAGATAGGAAAATTGAATCCTGGATCTTCTCTGAGTTATCTGACGCTTGGTCTGGCGACCCAGCGCTTGGTTGTATGCTTCTGCTGTTGGGATTTTTTTCTTTAAGATTCCCAAATTAGTTAATGATGGGAATTAAATTTATTTCTTTAGAATTCCNACAGATGGTTGGGGAAATAATGATGCATCTAATCAATATATAATGATTCTGTCATTTTAGGTTGAGATGCGTATAAACTATGTTGTGTTGCATAGTGTGTTTATTGCATTATTTATATCATTTTTATATTTTCCATGGGCATATTTGATATGTATGTGTAGTATATGTTGGGATTTTTTTTCTTTAAGATTCCCAAATTAGTTAATGATGGGAATTAAATTTATTTCTTTAGAATTTCCCAAATTAATTAAAACTCTATTTTAGTTTCAATACCCTTTGGAATTCCAAATTAATTTCAATACCCTTTGGAATTCCCAAATTAATTACAATACCCTTTGGAATTCCAAAATTAATTTCAACACCCATTGAAATTCTCAAATTAATTTCAATAACCGTTGGAATTCCTTGGTGTTTTTAAGAAAATAATTTTCAGAATGTGGTTCATATAGTGTCTAAGTTCAACACATGAATTTAGTAACATTCCATNCAACCCTACAAAAATAGGCCAAATTTAAATCAAACAAACAAACTAAGCTATGATCAAACTGTCTTACGGGAAAACCAATGTTGTGGAATTGGTCATATTGTTGATGACATCATATTTAAGGAGCAAATTTTTCTAACTCTCAAGTCATAAGCACATACATCACCATACTAGGATCAAATATAATAAAGGATTAAAATAATACATTTAATTTATTCAACAGCACAAAACAAATTAGAAAAAAACTAAATGAAAAAAAAGATCCAAATTTTATTATGTCAGATGGGAATCAGGCATCGATCCAAAAACATTTTTTCATAGGAGAGAGTACTTGTTACAAGTAACCCATTGGTGAGTTTCAATTTGTATTAAAAGTATAAGATAAAGCTTGCATACCACACATGTATGATATATGATATAAGATATATGATATATATATACATGCATACATATATATTAGTCGACTCCGACCACCTCGGCAATGCAACCCTACAGATTCTCTCTCAGTTAAATCCCATTGATTTAGTTATACAAAACAACAACAAAAATTGGCTTAGTCAGCTTTTTAGGAAATTTGCCCGGTCAATTAGATAAAATAGCTCGATATGTTAAGTTAGCAAATCTCAGCAACTCCATCAGCTCATCTCACAGACTGGCAATGATACCTTATCTGATGCATTTAAGGGTGTAAGTAAGCCAAGCAGACTCGGGAGTTAACTTGAACTCGACTCGATAAGTGGCTCGTGAATTGAGCTCGATGANTGAGATTGTGATCACAAAAGAGAATGTGGATTCTTGGTGGACTTTGTCGGATTAACTGGACTTAACCATAACATGATACTCCAAAGCTACTTATTTCTAGGAGTAGAGTAAGGAGTAATTGTACCTTATTATCAACATTAAGTAGGGAAAATTTTACAATAACATCCAAATTTTCCATTATCCATTTCAAAGGAACATTTTTCTCAATTTTGAGCAAAACCTAAACCATTTAGTTGTCACTTTTAAATTCTATGATACTTTAGATACCTTTCCAAACCATTGAATTATTTTAAGTTAAATGTTGAATTAGTAAACTTTCTAATACTTGGAGTGTTTATAAATTAATGTTTTTTCTTGTGGGATCGATGCTTATCTGGTCAAAGTACTTTGGTCACATTTTCTTCTTTGTGGTATCTTTCGGTGGCAAAGTCACAAAGATAGAAGATTTGGGTCATGTCCTTATTGACATGAAATTATTTTAAGTGTGAATTTGATAATGTACTTAATAAGACATTTGCTCTTTGTGAGCTAAAATTAATCTTAGGATTTTTACCCTAGACAAACAATTATTGAAGGTGGATGGGTTTTTGCCTTTCAGCTTTTAGTAATATATTTTATTTATTATTTTTTTAAATTTTATGGTTTAAAATTTTAATTTTATAAATAGACCTCATCCGATTAAAATTACAATCAATATTGCTATATAAGCGATAAGTTATTACTTAAACATTATTTGAAAAACTAATTTTGTCAACTCTTGTTCTCACGAGGAGGATGATCTGACTAGTATGTTGGAGGTTAGTCTTATTACTTCAGTCCCTATAGGGAGGATGATCATGGTGGGGGCTCAATCTTGTCAACTTTGATCTTTGTAGAGAGGAGGGTTAGAGTAGCTGAATGTGAGACTCATGACATTGTCCTATAGACAAGTTGGCATGTTTGAAAGCAATTGCGATCTAATAGTTTTAAATTTAATTTTTGAAAATAAGATTTTTTGTTAAATTTTAAAATATATGCACACTTATCGAGGGAACTTTAATTTTATCATGAACACTTAATTAACTCGCATAGCATTTTCAGATGCTTTGAGATTAGGAAACTTAGGACAATTGGCATAGCATATACATACTTTTTAAATATATTAATTTGAGTTAATTTTTAAGTAGTTCTACACGTATTTTGGAACCAACTTTAATTTATATTTACGTATATTTTAACCCGCACATCATTCTCAGATGCTTAAACTTATTGAATTAAGATAAATGACCGAGCACATGTAGGTGTTTCAGAGTTGTTAATTTGAATTGATTATTAATATCTATATTATTGCTTGCATGAATATATCATTTATCAAAATGTGTGCAGAGTTTTGATTGAAGTCAGAGACACATATCCGTTTGCATACGGAGTTGCGGATCCGGTAATCATCTCAATAAATATGAGTTGTTTTAGTATAGAGGATGACAATATTTCATCTTTTATATACACATTACTTGTTATAGGCTGCATTTGAGCTCATAGGAGACATAAACGAGCACCCTATAAGTAGTGTTTAATATTCAATCTTTTTGATATATTCTCATTTGGAACATCCTTTATTAATTTGCAATTTATCTTTTAATTTAATCACTTAATCAATTTTGAGCTATTTTATTTTGGGTTTTTTCTAAGTACATAGGGAATGGTATCCAAAATTCCCTAAATTAAAATAATAGTTATACCAAAGATAACATTACACTAATAAGCTTCTTCTATACTACCAATTATCTTATTTTACAAACATACTACACAATTCTCATGTATTTAAATATCTAATACCGAAACAATTCTTTTTTATTGGCTCTTTTATTACAATCTTTATAAAAGTGAATACACCTTTTCAAGCATAGGTTTATGACACCACGGTGTTATCATTGTGCATGTGCAAATGTAGATATACGAAAATTTTTAATTGACTTGTATCTTGCTGAATCATGCCCGCCTGTAGAAAGTGGCTTATCCAATTTATCACCAGCTTTGCCAAGTTGATGGCTGATGTCTGTGAAGGTAGTAATCCGAGAAAGATATTGAGACCGATAAGGATATCTGTCAGTCTCTCATTTAAAGGCGCTGCCCAACACTAGGGATTCAATCTTATTGCCCAAGTATCAAGGATGACCTTCGTACTAATAATATCTAACATTAGCCGACAATATGTTACAGTCACGAGACTGATCATAAAGAAGTCAACAACATGGTAATTAATGTCCTACTTTGACAATTATATATATATATATATTTTTTTTATCTCATGTATAAAATGGCTAATGAAAAGAAAGCAAGTAATCTCTCTTTTTTTACATCCTCATCTTTCCTGAGAACTTTCTTTCTCTCTCCCTATCTCTTGCTCTTCATCTTAAAACTTCAGTGAATTATAGAAATCTCTGGGAAGTCATCTTTCTCAGGCCGATTGGTGGTCGGAAATTAATATTTTTGCGAAAGGTTCCCTCCACAAATCTCTTCCTCATCACTCCCTTCTTATAGCATTCTTCCTAAAATACTAGATCTTTCACCAAATTATACGTATCCACAAACAATACCAAATGTTCGTCCTCTTCGGATCAAATAAACTTTAGGTGTTAGATATGTAAAATACATAAGAATTGTGGGACATTAATATCACTCTTCTTCTTCTTTCCGCTGCTCTCTGAACCTCACTTGTTTAGGGTGAAGAAAAACAGAAATCCACACAAATCAAGAAGAACACACAGAAATTTATGTCGCTTTATGTTTTTCTTGGCCCTAATTTATCAACAACTGTTCATTTCATTTTCTTAATGGGTTGACCTTCTTGCAGTCCACTTGCTCTTCCTCGTCACTAGTGGCCACAGCATACAAACCAACAGCTGATTTTCTACTCCAGAAGAAAATAATATTCATTGGATTGTTGACTTTTTGTTTATGAAATTATTCTGCTATGATTTTACATTTTATTTTATGTTTTTAATGTGGATTCGTCATAGGCTCCTATTTTATTTCTGTCTCTTCGCTCTCATTAGCATGGTCAAAATTATGCGAGACTGATTCAATTGAGTTCATGTTTGGTTCGCCAATGAGTTCTTGTTCGATTCGTTCGATAAGTAAACGAGACGAACATGGACAAATTTTTTTCACTCAGTTAGTTAAACGAGTCAAACATGAACAGTGATGTGTTCGTTCGTGTTCGAAACGTTATTGTTCGAAATATAAAATAATTTAAAATAATTATATATATAAATTATGATANCGAGTTCTTGTTCGATTCGTTCGATAAGTAAACGAGACGAACATGAACAAATTTTTTTCACTCAGTTAGTTAAACGAGCCAAACATGAACAGTGATGTGTTCGTTCGTATTCGAAACGTTATTGTTCGAAATATAAAATAATTTAAAATAATTATATATATAAATTATGATATTTTAAAAAA
>JXCR01131916.1:30920-44412 GCA_002079205.1 Phalaenopsis hybrid cultivar
TTTGTTTCTCTTCCCCCTCATTGACATTGTCAAATTATTGAAGTAGTTCCATTGACTTCATTGAAGATTCCCCTGAGTTTGGAGACTTCCATGCATTAATATCTTGCAATGATACATTATTCTATTGTGAAGATACTGATGTATGGAAATCTTCAAACTTGGGGAATGATGTAAATAAGACATTTCATTTATTTTAATACACATATCCATATATATACACGTGCGTATATACATACATACACATACACATATATACATAATTATCTTTTCAAACCATCATCTTGATATATATGATACAACCACATGAAGAATTCATCCTATGTTAATGTTTGGTTCACACATAACTTGGTCAAATTCTCCAATATGTTCAAGTAAAAAATAAGGAAATTTTGTCAACAAGCCCACAATTACTAATAAATGATATAGTATCATTATCTTGATATGAGAAATTTCATTATCAAATTTATGATTATACCACCCCATTTTGTCACATATCTTTAAACATTTCACTTTACATTCGATGTTTTACTTATAATACTTAGCAACTCTCCTGATTTTGAAATATAGTCCACCACTTCCTTCAAGCTATCAAAATAATTAGTTCACATCTTTATATTTCTCTTACAAATGCCTAAATAAATACATAACTATAATAGTAAACTTCCCTTGGTATTTTCGACCACATATATGAGTTATTTAGTTAATATCCATAATTTGATTACTTCATACTTAAAATGTTGTGAAGCACCGCCAATCATGCAAGCCTGTGTGTCAACTAAGTAATATATGGATTTCAGTCCGTGTAACGATTCCACAAGAAACATGTTAATTTTCAAATCTAAAAAAGTCCGAGCCTACTAGACTTCAAGTGTTTTAAAATTTGGTGATTTTAAAGTTACTAATCCTAAATTTTGGTAAGAGTAAAGCCTAAGTGAAAGCAGTGAGAGAATCATGAGGTTTATATAAATTGTAAAATTCTCCCTTAAATTAGATTTATGAATCTAAATTTAACTATGTGGTAAAATTTTTGGGTGATAATCAAGAACAATTCTCCTCCTTATTCCATCCCAGTAATTTAAGAAGATTTGGAAATCTATAGGTTCAATTCCCTAAACCATGTGATTAGCTCAAGATTCCACATTTCCTATTATGATATTGCACTAATTTTGAAGCAATATTCCTATTCTCCTAAATCACTATGAGTTAAACTAATTATTCTACTAGTTTAATCTCGCCCAGCTAAATTACAACAAATTTTAGTCAATTAACCAAATGGATAGTAAATTAAAAATAAAAGGTTACACATTGCCACTACAAAAACCTAGTTAAATCACTACATAGAAATTAAACTCATAGTTCATAAATTACCAATCCAAACGAGAAAGAAGATCCACTCGCTAATTATGATTTGAAATAATAACATAAACACTTTATTTGAGAAAAACAAATCAAAATACAAAGAGTTAAGAATGAAGAACCCAATGAAAAACATCGAGAAGATGATACACTGGAATCCCTTCATCCTCCACACGTTTCATGGGATTACACGAGCAATTTGCACTAAAATACCTCATACACTCTTCTCACAAAAATCTCTCCACACTTAGATAAGTATTGCAAACTCTCTACAACGGCAAGATACCCCCTTTAATGAATACACAAAAAAAAAATATTCTCCCTTCACAAAATGATGCATTTGAACCATCAAAACGCACAAACTCCGTTGCCTGGTGCTTAGGTGCTGGAATATAACACCTGGGCTTTAAGCTCTAGCATCTACTCGTTATAGATCTAGCTCCCCTTTTTCTAGCTCACTATTCTCCATGCCATTTAGATTTAGGGCATTAGGCGCATAAAAGCCAGTTTGTAGTGCCTATGCACCAGATAATTGTGCCAAGGCTCCACCAAAACTAGTGCCCCTTTATTGGCTTCTCTATCTAGGCTAATTTAAAAGCATGTGTTGGATGTTTGAGTGCTGCTTGGCTAGTGCCTGGTGCTGCTCCAATGCTTAACACTAAATTTTCATTCTTTAATCACTCATCATCCTTCTCACCTCGATCTTGCAAAAAAAAAAAAAATACTTTCTAAAAGCATAAAATTTACATAAAATTACATTAAAAAAAAACATGGAAGATCACATTTCAATTACATATCATCACTCCCTCATCATTATTACTTTGATCATTTGTATTCATTATCAGAACATGCTCCACTATGTTATGATACTCTACATTTAACCTATGAGTTTATATAATCTTTTCTTAAAATGTGGGTAAGATTATCATATGATAAAATGCATTTCACTCTTAATCACTTCTAAGGCTTATGCATTATCTTTACTAATTATATTTCTATAAAATTAAATGACATGTTCTAATTGAGCAATAGCCACTATATTTGTGTTTCATTATTGCTATTAGATATTTAAATTATAATATTTTATCAAATCAAGTTATCTCCTTTGCTTTATATTCAACTCTTTTAGGTGAAATTTATTTCAAGCATTGATGGCCAGTAAATACCTCATACCAAGCTTTATACATTAGTGACTCTATAACTTCAATGCCAATACCATAGATTTTAACTCTAGATCTTATAGGGTGGTTCTTCTTATGAATTGTTTACTATTGGATGAATAATTAATGCTCTTCTTATCCTACATCAAAATACAATAAAGTTTACTTAATGATGAATCACTAAGGTTTTAAAAACATCTTTATATGTCCCCCTCTAATATAGATAAGATAGGAAATATAACTAATAGTTGCTTTAAAACTTTGAAAATCTTCTCATAATTAAATATTTAATCAAAATTTCATAGTTTCGGGGTGAATCTAACTAGTGACCTAACAATATGTGGAAAATCATTCACAAACCATATATAATACCCAATGCAATTTATAAGACTGATTTTTAGTACAATTTATGGATTTGTTCAATACTAATAAAATGCGCACCCTTAAAAATATTACACTTTCAAATACAATATATATATTTTGATCTTGGAATATAATATATGCTTAGCTTCTGACACAGTTCTAAAGTACCTAGCATACTCCTTTCTATTTAAAAAAATGTAAATGTCTTCTATAAATATGATGGAACATTGATTCAAATAATGTATAAACACTGCCGTATATTCAACAAACTCATATGTATAGATGATATATTAGATGAGTCCAATGTAATCACAAAAAACTTATTCCGCTCATATTTAGTTTTGAACAAAGTCTTAGGAACATCTTTATAGATCCTCAACTGATGATACACGGATTTTACATCAAACTTAGAGAAGTTTTTCACTCTGCTTAATTTATCAAATAAATGATCAATTATTATCAATCTATGTACTTATTAATCATCCATCTTTACAAACTAAAAAAAAAGAGCTAGAAAAGGTAACACACATATTCAAATTAATGAGTATAATAAGTTTTTACAATTATACCTACAAATATTTGAAATCCCATATATTCATAATTCTATATGAATTCTAAGAAATAGGATAAAATCTTATGACGACACATATCTTGTACTTTTTTGGGATCAATTTCTCAAAATTGATAAAATTTGGTGACACGGTCTAAACACACTCCTAATAAATTATCGCCCGACTATAAGATCCTTTAATTGAGAAGTATGTTTCTTAACTATTTCTTCACATAACTTTTGCTAAACATCTTTAAGACAATCAGAACTATAGACTGAAGTAAGATGCAATAGCTAATAAGGATAANATAAATGTTTAATCAAAATTTCATAGTTTCGGGGTGAATCTAACTAATGACCTAACAATATGTGGAAAATCATTCACAAACCATATACAATACACAATGCAATTTATAAGACTGATTTTTAGTACAATTTATGGATTTGTTCAATACTAATAAAATGTGCACCCTTAAAAATATTACACTTTAAAATACAATATATATATATTTTGATCTTGGAATATAATATATGCTTAGCTTCCGACACAGTTCTAAAGTACCTAGCATACTCCTTTCTATTTAAAAAAATGTAAATGTCTTCTATAAATATGATGNATTGGGAAGATATCAGAGTAATCCAGGTATAGACCACTGGAAGGCTGCAAAAAAATTAATGAGATATCTTCAAGGTACAAAGGACTACATGCTCATGTACAAACAAACTGATAATTTGGAGGTGATTGNACTCTCCAAGAACTTTGATATGAAGGATATGGATGAAGCATCTTATGTCATTGGCATTAAGATCCATAAGGACNTATCCTCATTATTTTGTTTCTCATCTATTGCTCGCTCTTCTATAAAGTCTAATGAGAGAATTAAACAAGTATCAAGACCAATGTGTTTGAGAGAGATACTATTTATTCAAAATTAAATTTGAATTGGCAGTTCATCCACATGAATAAATATTAATATGAATAAATAATTAATGTTAATGAATCCTTTTAACATTAAGGGGTTCCCTAACCACTGACAAAATAATAAATAAATGGTGATAAATTAGATTCCCTCCTTTTGAAGGGTACCATCAAAGACGAATAAAGATTTAGATGTCTATCTAATCCTTCTAATATGATATTGTTTAAGGGGCACTATGTCATAAGTATTNCTCATCTATTGCTCGCTCTACTATAAAGTCTGATGAGAGAATAAAACAAGTATCAAAACCAATGTGCTTGAGAGAGATACTATTTATTCAAAATTAAAATTGAATTTGTGGTTCATCCATATGAATAAATATTAATATGAATAAATAATTAATGTTTATGAATCCTTTTAACAGGTTCCCTAACCACAGACAAAATAATAAATAAATGGTGGTAAATTAGATTCCCTCCTTTTGAAGGGTACCATCAAAGACGAATAAAGATTTAGATGTCTATCTAATCCTTCTAATATGATATTGTTTAAGGGGCACTATGTCATAAGTATTTTTTCCTTAACTCGCCTAATTCCTTAAGCAAAAATATCCGTGGATTCCTAACAATCATTTTTGTAATACAATACAGGTTTCATCTAAAATAACTTTTTCATTAATCCTTCAACATTCTACATTAGAAATGTTAATTTAGAGAAAAANGGTTCTATCTAATCCTTCTAATATGATATTGTTTAAGGGTCATAAGTATTTTTTTCTTAACTCGCCTAATTATTTAAGCAAAAATATATGTGGATTCCTAACAATCATTTTTGTAATACAATATAGGTTTCATCTAAAATAACTTTTTCATTAATCCTTCAACATTCTACATTAGAAATGTTAATTTAGAGAAAAATTAATCAAGATTACAATTAAAAAAAATAAATTTTAATATGTTCTCTTTTTTTTTTTTTAACACTAAGAGTGAAAGTTAAATGTGCTCAAATGCATAACATATTAGCTAAAATAAAATCAAAAAATTCTAAAATAATAAGTTTGAGCACCCATCATATCCTAAGAAAAAGAGTGCAATGATAAATCATTTCAATAAAAAANTAGAAAAATTAATCAAGATTACAATTAAAAAAATTAAATTTTAATATGTTCTCTTTTTTTTTTTTACACTAAGAGTGAAAGTTAAATGTGCTGAAATGCATAACATATTAGCTAAAATAAAATCAAAAAATTTTAAAATAATAAGTTTGAGCACCCATCATATCCTAAGAAAAAGAGTGCAATGATAAATCATTTCAATAAAAAAAAATAAACAAATAGTTCATAATTTTATATTTAATCATATGCTTTAAATATTTTATTTCATTATTTTCATGCTCTTCATGTGGTCTATCTGAACATAAACAAGAAAAGTATATATATATATATATATCAACTATGAAATAATTCAACATGTGATCAAGCTTCATAAAAAAATAATGGAGCCTGCCCTACCACGATCTCCTCGTGAATCTCATCACAAATATTTCTACTATCAGCCATAAACGCCCAACTATGCGCTATAAATGAATACAAGGCAGTGGTGGCCACCATGCATGCAATTTAAAATTGCATTTTTAGAAAATAAAATTTTCATTTTAGTCCTTACATTACAAAAAAAGTACATTTTTTTTATAATTCAGGAACAAAATATAAAATATAATAGGCGCATCCAAGCATGCTTCTCCAACCAAAATTATATATATTATCTCANATTTCATTTTACTCCTTACATTACAAAAAAAGTACATTTTTTTTTTATAATATAGGAACAAAATATAAAATATAATAGGCGCATCCAAGCATGCTTCTCCAACCAAAATTATATATATTATCTCAAATTTAAAATACTCCCCCACCATTTGATCAATGCAAATTTTATAATACTGAGAAACATACATATCTTACAAGTGTAATTTAAGTTGATAAATCACTTAAAAATGCATAACTTACATAGCATAATACAAACCAATCAATCGCACAGTACAAATCAATTCATCAGCAACTATTGCAGGTACTTACAAAGCACAATAACGAAAGATAGGAGGGAGGCGGAAGAGTAGTACGATAAGGCCGAGAGAGAATGGTGAGAGGGAGAGAAGCTCGCGAGAGAGAGATGGCCGAGAGAGACGAGCGAGAGGGAGAGATGAGGGAGATCGGGAGTTTGGGCAAACGAGACTCGTAGATGCCCGAGGGCAAAGTGTCAAAACAGACAAATGGAACTCGGGTCGTGGGGTTCGACCCGCGGCCACGTATAACATAAAAAAAAAAAAAGCTCTTTTTTCAGATAAGCATTTTCCAAACGCCTAAGACGGCGTTTTTAAAAAACACCACAGCTGATAAGCTGCCCCAAACAGAAACTTAGTTATGTAATATGTGGAATGAGTTTAAATTTGCATTTACGTTGCTTAAAAAGTAATGAATATTTTTTTCTTCCTAAGATTATTATCAAAATAATAATAATATTAAATCTAGTTAGTTATTGTTGTTTCATCATAATTTTTTATCAAATGATATTTACATTAATAGCCAGTATATTTTTAAAGAAAAACATAATTTTTAATCTTAGTATGTGTTATATATATATATATATATAAGGTGCAGTGATTCTTTAGAAGTCAATTTGAATATTTTTCTCATAGTGAACCCAACAAAATCAACTCAATGATAAATTTAGCCATTCTTGAAGTTGGTTCATCGATTGCGACTATTAATAAAAAGTTGTAGCATAAACTCTTCAAATTGGATCAAAGTCGATTCTATAGATTTTATTGGGATCCAAAAGTATATTATTTAGTCTAGAAAACAAAAAAAATGATTTCAAATATCTTAAAAAAGGGACATAATGTGCATGCCTACAGTTGAGATCAGGCCTAAAGTGGGTTAGGCAGGCCACTTGGCTGGCTGGCTGTTGCCCATGGTGAATTGCTGATAGAGCAATGCATTAAATTTTTAATAAAAAAATAAAAAAAAATGTGCTTATTATTAAATGAGCACATTTAGTCAAAAGCCAAAAAAAAAAAACTATTACAATTTTATTTTACAAATGTATAAATTTTTTTTATAAATTTGTAATAGTTTTTATAGCTCATAATATTATTTTTAAGTTTGAATATTCCTTACAAAATAGAGTCATGAGCTTTCAACTTTCTCTGAAAACAGAGTGATCGTCTTTATTGAGAGCTCGAGTGCCACACAAAATTATGATTTGATCACAATAAACGTCGAACATCTAATCACCATGTGAGAAGGGTAGATATTTTGGATCTAACCTATGCTAAGGTAGAGGTAGACCTTAAAAATTTGGGCATATTGTATAAAAAAAATTATATTAATTTATTAGCATGAAGGGGTGATTTACATACAGGACACTCAAAACATTGCTATTTACAAATCAAGCGCCCTCTTTCAGCTATTTTTCAAATTCTCACTCAAATATCAATTGTCATGATAAAAGTCCAATCCATATTTTTCATTTTGATCCAATTCACAATGGTTTGATTGTGGCATGCGTACAAGAGGGTGCTTGATTTGTAAATACCTGTATGTAATTATCCCTAGAATTAAATAAAGGGGATAAAAGCTTGTTGTTTTCGTTGTTGTCTTTATTTGAAGGAATTTAAATTAAAAATGAGTGGACTTCTTACTCCCTTGAAAAGATAATGAAGAAAATTTAAAAATCTATTTTTTTTTTCTTCAGAGGCTATTAGACTAGCATCCAAACACTTCTAATATGCCTAATAATTTGAGTATCGTCTCCTCTTAAGACCAACTGTGTCAGAGGAGTTTTGAATCCCCGATCTGAGGTGTCTTATACTGTGGATGCCAACCTGTTACTTATTTGGCATTTTAATTTTATTGTTTTAAAGTAAATTTAAATTTTTATCTATGTATTTTTTCTCAATAATTTGGATTGATTTTTTTGTTGAATAATTATACAAGTCTTTTTCAAATATTTTCACCATCAAATTTTGTCATTTAATTTTTTTCTAAAAAAATCTTTTAAATGTGAAACAATACTACTAAAAAATAAATGTCAAAATAAAAATATTATTTTCTACAAATAATAAACAAATTAGCACAAATAAAATTTCCCTTCTTTTTAACTACCCCCACCAAACCTTCAATTGAGCTGCATTGGCGCTTTCTTCTTATTCTTCATACACGTCGTTCATATGCGACGAAATCTGTCTTTCTCTGTGAAGAATGTGAAGAAGACGACGACACATAGAGCTTCCGTCGATTAGCTTCTCTATTAAGAAGCCCAATGGCGATGAGACTCGCTGTTCTCTAGGTTACGGGATCCTGGCGATCTATTGTGTTTCGGAGGCCGAGATCAGTCCCTCGCTCACGGCTAGTTGTGTGTCTGATTTCTGCGCTCCATTGAATCATTGGAGCTCCGCCTTTCTTAAGAGACTTCCATTTCCTGATTCGGGATTATTGAAGGTGCTTGGATTTGAATTTGATTGGAGTGCGTATGATTGTCGTTTTTCTTGGGAGCTTAAGACTAGATCTTTGACAATTTGAGCAGATTTGTATCTTTTGATCTCGATCTTTCCAAAGTTCTCATAGAAGCGAAGTATCTGGGCGCATGGTATTCTTTGGATGATCTGAAGTAAATCTGGGTTATTTCTTGTAATTTCGCGCTTTTGATTTACTTTGAAGGGGAAAATTGAGGCGCCAGTTTTTATTAATTGATATCTCAATGGTTGTTGATTGCCGGAGCTTGATCGAATTCTNTTCTTGTAATTTCGAGCTTTTGATTTACTTATAAAGAGAAACTTGAGGCGCCAGTTTTTATTAATTTATATCTCAATGGTTGTTGATTGCCGGAGCTTGATCGAATTCTGCAGGGATTTTGAGCAGCAGGCTGGTCAAAATGCCATGGCTTCATCGGAGCAACGGTGCAGCTCCAGCCCGTTTCAAAAGACGAGGGGCAAATCCTTGAACCCTTTATCCCATCCCTTCTGCGAGCACTCTCCCTTTGCTGCCATCGATATTGTGATACTACTTCTGGCGCTTGGAGCGCTAGGGTTTCTCTCGGTTCCCTACTTCGAGTTAATCTTTCATGAAGCCTGCGAGCTGCTTCCTCTAACCTTCGAGCTGGTCGTGGAAGTCATTTATGAAACACCTGTAGCATATGCTGTCGGTCTGGTTGTGACATCGGCCGCACTGATTGCAGCATGGGAGATTATTGATTTTAAATCCAGAAAATGTGGGAATCCTGCCTGCAAAGGTCTGCGGAAATCAGTTGAGTTTGATATCCAGCTGGAGTCTGAAGAGTGCGTTAAGTTTTCCCCTCACGCGCTTAAGGAGACAGCATGCACGCTAGAATTAGGGCAGGATCATAAGGAACTGGAAGCTGAGCTGAGGAAGATGGCTCCTCCTAATGGCCGTACTGTGCTGATCTTTCGTTCACCTTGTGGGTGCCCCGCCGGCAGAATGGAGGTTTGGGGGCCTAAAAAAGTCCGCAGAATCAAGAAGTAGTTATATTTTGTCCCTGTTACTCTTCAATAGCGCCCAAATCTATACTGCGCCACAATATATTGTATTTTCTCTTACCTTTTATACTATTTGTAAGCCACTTGGAATAACTGGGGATCATGGCTAAATTGGGGCATTTACACACATAGCACACAATTCTTAAGCATTTACTTATCTCAGGTTCAAATTTTCATATTTTCACACAACACTCAAATTTTTAACATTACAAAAAAAATAGCACTATTACCACTTTTTAAAAGGCAAATACATCTTTTCATGCACAGGCTTGAAGCACCAAAGTGCTATTTATGTAAAGATGGAAGTTTAGATGTGAGGTATGCAAATACGTAAGAACTGTGTGCTACATATGTAAATTTCCCTAAATTTTAACTCCTTGGTAGCAATAAATGCCATATTCTGTAAACTTTCAGTCAATTGTTTTAAAATGCACTTTTTATGACAATCTCATATCATCGGGTGTCTCAACATATTCATATATGCTTGATTTGTTATATGTAGTTGTTTATATTTCTAGGTCAAGCTGGTTTGTGCCCATTCGTTACTTCCAAATAACTAATTAATGCATTGATGTGCCTTGTGGTTGTAGAATGCTTCATTTTCCAGGTCGTGGATTGTGTTCTTACTTCTACGATCTTTAAACAACCACTTAATTTTCTCTTTATTTCTCTGTATGCTGTTCTGTTCCTCTTTTCTTGTCTCTCTCTATGTCTTGTTCTATATTTGAATTTTTATTTATTTATTTTGTTTGCAAGAACTAGGAACCTATTTTAGTCAGACCTTATCATATGTCTATATGTCTGGCTATTGTCGTATCTGTCTTTTCTTTATTTCTTCATCTCTATATTTTCAATTATTCATTTTTTGGGCCCTTACTACGCCTAAACCTCTTGAACTTTTTTTTGAAGACTTACTGTTTATTAAGTACATGGAGAGCCCATTTCAATTCCCTCTGAATTATACTTCATAGTTGACCTTCCTTATATTTGGCAGTTTAATTCAATGGAGGCTGCCTGTTGCTTTTTTAGCCAATTTCATTTAGTTAATGTTGAATGTAGTAGGATTTCTAAATAATAAATGAAAGGAGCTTCGGATTCATCTATTAAATAAGAAAATATGACATGAAAAAAAGGAGTTCCATGGATTCATATGCTTAACATGGAAATGGGAGTACCATGGATTGGTTCCCTCCTCCCATTGGCCATAGGAAGTTTTGATTTTTTTAATTTTTTTATTTAGTATTTTCCATATTTAGCCAATTTTTTGTTTAAAAAATCCTCAAGGGATGAACAAAAGTTTTTTAGCCACTTCTTTTTAAATGTATTAGAGCAAGTTAAGGTCTTCTTCTTACACTTTATTTTTTCTCTTTCATTCTTTTCTTTTTCAAACTTTCCTTCTATAAGTTTCAATCATCATGAATGATGAAAACTAAACTGAAGGAGAATTTACAGAGTTATAAATCTTTTTTCTTTTGAACGGAAGAAATTACTTGGAAGTCCTTTATGGAAGAAATGAAAAAAAATATTATTTTGTTATTTCTTTTTCATATTTAGAAGACCCAAAGTTTGCATTTTAGGATGAAACAAATTTCATGATCATGTCATGGTTATGAGTACTATGATGCTTGAAATTATTAAATAATATATTTTCCTAACAGTTGCAAAAGATATCTGGGAAGCTGTCGAATAGATTTTCTCAGAAGTTAAAGTTGCTACTCTTATTTATGAAATCAAGGTGAGGCTATTGACATCCAAGCCAAATACCTACTTTTTATTAAATATTTCAATGCAATGAAGGTCGATTGGCTATAAACAAATTATTACTAAAATCTCAAGATGAAGTGTGATGATGATGCTATAATTTTCAAATAATTTGTGGAAAAAGAAATGATGTTTGAGTTTCTTGCATGACTCGATGATAAATTCTCTCAAGTTCATATGTAAATCTTGATCATTTCCTAAATGCGGTCTTTCCACTCATTTGAATTGAAGAAAGAGGATGGTAATCCTTGACACTCTTTACTTAAAATATCAATTACCACATAACCTTAAGGAAAGGTAATGGCTGCCATTGGATCTTACCAAAAAAAAAAGGGACAAAAGCCTTTTCCTTAAAGAAACCTGTGGTGCAAGTACTATAAGGAGGGACTATTTATTGCTTCCCAAAAAGAAGGATAAAAGGGTGCTTGTTGCCACTTAATCTTTTATCATGTTTGATTTTTTCTATATGTATTTAATATTTAACTTTAATTTAGTTTGAATTAAAATGCAACCCAATGTTTTAGAAACAATGATTGAATCAGTGGTATTCATTTTAACATATGACGAATTACATTTTAGTCAAGATTGCCTTTCTTCTCTCCATCTCTCTAATTTAGGTTCCATCTATGGATATTGTTGAGAATTGGACCTTATTTAGGGTCCTATTGGTAAAAAAAGAATATTGAAGAAATCTAGGGATTTATTTATAAAAACATTTTAATACCATATTTAAGCCCCATGTTATGAATGTACAAAATAAATTTCCAACAATTCTTTCTTTATGTTATAAGAACCCTAAACCCGCAGTGGTGCTGCTTGATCGTCGGAATCGGCGTGCATTGTTGGTGCTGCTCAATTAACGGAATCGGCATGCAGAGGTCCGAAACTCCGGTTTTCCTCTTCCTTCCGCTTCGTCATTGCGAAATAGTCACAATTAGAGCTAACTTGGATGACAACAAAAAGATTGTAGCGTGCGATACAGTCATGATTAGAGCTAACTGAGAAGGAAAGTATGAGATTGTGATAGACGCTCACAAGACAGGCGCAATTGCAATGACACAAGAAGTAGAAAAGCTCTCGAGTGTGCCCATAGGACCTAACTGATGATGCCTTCCACTACTGGATTGCGACAAAATGGTTTGAGTGGCTCGGTGCAGGGCAGGGTGAAGCATGTGTGAAACTAGAGCAGTGGAGAGAGAACTTTGGTTCTACATGCGTCAGAGGATGATGAAGGCTGGAGAATAGTTAGATTGAGGATGCCAGGAGGCGGAGATAATGCAGGAGGTAATGTTTTGGAGCTTTTGGGAAAGATAGATAATGAAATTCTAAAGGTCTTGGTCGTGCTCATACAGAGAGCTGGCGTCTCAATTGGAGTTGCTATCTTAGCAGTTGCTCCAACACAGGAGAAGCTAGGTCTCCCTTCTGTGGATTTGAAATTTGATGGACCAACCACATATATGAATTGGTCACGTTGGATCGGAGATGTTATAGTAGGGAAGAGATTAAAGAGATAACTGACGGAGATCGAGCCAAAGAGTGACAGTGTTGAGAGGNTTGCCTTACTTACTATGTTTCACTCTATTTATGCTTAAATCTTGGTTGAGATATTAAGGTTAATGTTCGTTCTTATTGCCCGTTTTTTTTTAAATGTTTTGATTTTGGGGCATTAGATTTTTGACGTTGTTAATCCAAAATAAAACTGGAAATCATGTTGAAATTAAATTTCTAAGCTTTTTTTTTGTGATTTGAACCATTGATTTTGGCTGAGAAACCGTTAAGTTTCTCATTCGGAGCCGCGAGTCTGAACCGGGTCTAGATGACCCGGC
>JXCR01131918.1:0-11524 GCA_002079205.1 Phalaenopsis hybrid cultivar
GGAAGATAGGCTACCTAACAAGGGAAGTCTGTGAGCCAGCCACTACAGATCCATCCCACGCAGCATGGGATGCAAAATATTCCATGATAATGACATGGTTGGCGAATTCTATGCAACAAGAGATAGGCACAAACTACATGTGTTACTATACTGCCAAGAACTCTGGGAGAATGTGGCCCAAATGTATTCGGATATAGGTAACCAATCTCAAGTTTATGAACGATCCCTAAAACTTGGTGATATTCATCAAGGTAATGATTCTGTCACAAAATACTTTAATTCTTTAAAGAGAATATGACAAGACCTTAAACTGTTTAATGATCAAGAGTGGAAGTGCCCTGATGATGCTAGTAGGTATAAGACTATTGTTGATGCAAATAGAGTTTTTTAAATTTCTTGTTGCACTTAATGAGGAGTCTGACGAGGTTAGGGGCAGAATTATTGGGAGAAGTCCCATGCCTTCAATCCATGAGACTTTCTCAGAAGTCCACCACGAAGGAACTCGAAGAGGAGTGATGCTCAAAAGGAAATCCACTCCTAAGCAGACTGTCTCATATTCACAGAAGAATGAGGAGAAGCCCCGAATGTGGTGTGATCATTGCAACAAGCTAAAACACACTAAAGAAACCTACTGGTACCTCCACAACAAACTTGCAGATTGTAAGCCAAGAAACAAGAGCAAGCCACCTACTATAAATGATGCTACCAAACAAACCAACCCATTTAGCAAAGAGCAAATCGAACAACTCCTGAATCTGCTAAACCCCAAATTGGCTACTTGTACTTCAAATTGTTTGATGGTACATACAAGTAGAAAACTAAACCCTTTGATTATTTGATTCGAAATCTTATGATCATATGACAAATTTACGCTATTTATTTGATTCATACATCTCATGTTCTGGCCATGAAAATGTTCGTATTATTGACGGTAGTTTCTCTTCCATTGATGGAAAAGGAAACATTAACCTTTCCAAAAGTATAGGTCTTTAATCTGTACTCCATGTTTCAAAACTCAAATGTAATATTCTATCCGTCAGCAAACTTTCAAAGAATTCTAACTACCATGTAATTTTCTGTGCATCTTCTTGTGTTTTTCAGAACAAGAATCGAGGATAATGATTAGGAAAGCTAAGAAGATGGGAGGACTTAACTACTTTGAGGAAACTGTTCCTAGTGAAAAAAGGGTTCAAACTTACAAAAGTACGGGTTCAAACCCTACAGTAAGAAAATAATGGAATTACATCTTAGATTAGGCCATCCAAGTTTTTCTTATTTAAGACATTTATTTCCTAATTTATTTAAGAGTGTTAAGCATGCTTTAGTTCAATGTGAAACGTGTTATTTGGCAAAAAATATCGCATAAATTTTTCTCCAAAACCATAATATCCTTCAAAACTTTTTTTCATGATCCATAGTGATGTTTGGGAACCTTCAAAAGTCAAAACATTATTTGGGAAAAGAGGATTTGTGACTTTTGTTGACGATCACACCAGAATATGTTGGGTTTATCTTATAAGTCAAAACATTATTTGGGAAAAGAGGTTAGAAAACCCTTTAAAGATTTTTACAACATGATTTAAACTCAATTTGAAACTAGAATATGCATCCTTAGATCCGACAATGGAACTGAATACTTTAATAAATGTTCAGGGGAGTTTTTGATAAATAAAGGCATAATTCATCAATCTACTTGTCATGACACTCCACAACAAAATGGAATTGCTGAAACAAAAAATAGACATTTACTTGACGTTGCTCAGGCTATGAGGTTTTCAATGAATTTTTTTAAATATTTATGGGGAGACACTTTTTTAACAGCATCAAATTTAATAAACTGAATGTCAACTCAAGTTTTACAATATACAACTCCTCTAAATAAACTGAAAAACAGTTTTTCAATTCTATGAATGTCTTCAAATATTCCTTTAAAAATCTTTGGATGCACATGTTTTGGTTATATTCTGGATAAATTTTGATCAAAATTGGATCCAAAATCTGAAAAATGCATTTTCCTTCGATATGCTTCAAACAAAAAGAGGTACAAACGTTTTAATCTTGTCACCGAAAAACTTACATTAGTATGGATGTGATCTTCCTGGAAAAAATTTCTCTTCTTTCATAAAAATCCACTTCAGGGGGAGTATAATGCAAATGGAGAAGATGATTTTTGGCAAGTTTCTAATTCAGTACCAAGAGTTATTCTATCACCAAGTACACCTGAAGTTTATGAAAATCAAGAACCATAAATAGTTGTTAATAGTAATAAACACTAAGAGAATTCTAGTCAAGAGACATCTGAAATTATCTTGTCTAATATAGGGGAAGAAAAACTGCATAATATCACAACAGAACCTTTGGGTTATTCCAAGAAAAGGCTCCATAAAAGGAAAAATGTCCAAATTAGAGCTTCAGCTCCTTCCCAATCTGAGGAACTGAATGATGGTCCTCAAGAAACACAGGTAAGTTCCAATCCTAACTTTCCTTTTTCACCAATAGAAGCTCAAGTTTCAGAGGTTATGAATCTGGATCTTCCTATAGCCTTTAGAAATGGAACACGTTCTTGTATTGTCAAATATCTCATTTCAAAATACCTATCCTACAAAAAAAATCTCACACAAACATCAAAATATTTTGGTAAAAAATTTCTAACATGTCTGAACCCAGAATAATACAGGAAGCTCTTAGTAATCCAAATTGGAGAATAGTAGTCAAGGAAAAGATGTATGCTCATTTGAAAAATGGAACATGGGAAGTGTCACTCTACCAAGAGAAAAATCTACTGCTTGGGTGAAATCAGCTGAAACCCCAATTGAACCAACTAAAAGGTTACAAGTGACAAATAAATTAGATAGTGTTAACAAAGAATAATAATAGAGGCTAGTGGGAAGACTAATCTACTTGTCACACACTCGTTTTGATATAGCCTTTGTTGTTATAAGTCAGTTTATGGACTCTACAAATACTCACCACTTGGATGTTGTCTATCGGATCCTTAGGTATCTGAAAGGAACGCTCGGAAGAGGACTATTGTTCAAGAAAAATGAGCACTTACAAATAGAAGCATTTATAAATGCAGATTGGGCTGGAGTGTTACAGGATAGAAGGTCAACCTCAGGGTACTGCACTTTTCTAGGAGGAAACTTAGTAACCTCGAGGGGTAAGACGTAAAGTGTCGTGGCAAGAAGCAGTGCTAAAGCTGAATTTAGATCTGTGGCTCATGAGATAAGTGCAATTCTATGGATTAGAAGAATTCTCAAGGAGTTAAAAAATCATAGTCCGCCACCAATAAAGGTTTACTATAATAATAAGTCTCTCATCGTCATCACCCACAATTCTATCCTTCATGATAGAACAAAGCACGTAGAGATAGACAAACACTTCATTAAAGAAAAAATTGACAGGGGAGATATCTGCATGGTGTATGTTTATTCTAACGACCGAGGAGTGGATATTCCAACAAAGGGTCTTCACAAAAAATAGTTTGACGGTTTAGTGTGCAAGCTGGCTCTGAAAAATTTCTTCATGCCAACTTGAGGGGAAGTGTTGAAATATATAATTTAAATTACATGATTTATTGTTTTTTCTGTTAAGAATTATAATAAGAAATAATTTATTATTATAAGAAGTTACGAGGAATAATTTATTTTATTAATATAAGGAAATATTTCCTTTCCTATTTTTATATTTATTTCCTTGGATTATGAAACATTTTCCTATTTTATATTATTTCTCATATCTCCTAATAATTAATATGAATTAATTATTGGAGATATCAGGTGATATATTTTTCCTTTCATATTATTTTATTTTTATTATTTTTTCTATTATAGGATTCTTGTTAAGGATTATTATACCCATGTTCATATAAACGAAATAATAAAGTATTCCACTTTATTCTGCATTATTCTGAATTTCAACAACTTTTAATAGCGAAGTTTGCGTCAAGAAAGTTGTATCATTCTTTTAAATAGTTTCAAAGTTCACTCAATCAAGAAAATGAGCATGCATATACACACTATGGGATTTTTATTAATTAGCATCAAATTAATTAGACTTTAATATATAGATAATCAGACATTAAAAAATTTTAGAATTGGTTTTTTTTCGGACATATGATCAACTTTAAAATTGGGGTCAGTGATACAATTAGCTTTAAACATGTCCGACACAAATCATTTGTGTCGACTTTAGCGTATGTCAAACTCACCTTTAGCTAGCTTCGACAAACCCCATGCCGCCGTAACTTTTAACAGCGGACTTTGTGTTGAATGTTTGTAGATGGAAATTTGCATCGTTATTAGTGCCAGATTGTATTGAAGAGCATCGAAAAAAAATCTGAGTAACATTGAAATTTCCACTCAATTCCGACTCAAACCTTTAGCAATTATATATATATATATGTATGTATGTATATATAAAACAATCACATGTTCACATCATCCACACAATAAATATGAATAACATAATGATCTACTCATTCATCATCACAACTCATCAGAATCTATATCATAAACAAGTACCAACAATGAAAAAAATATAATGAAACAAATATTAGCCTAAATTAATGAAAGTTTATATCTAAACACATAATATATGTTTACGTGCTCAAGAAAAAATACATAAACTCCTAAGGCGAGGGACATCATCAAACTCCTAATCATTCTCGTTCCCCCCCCCCCTTCTCCTCCTCATCTACTTAACTCATAGGTCGATTGCCTCGACGATCTGCAATACTCTCTCTCAAGCATACTAGATTACCCTCAAGTCTCTGTAGACCTTGGCGTATTTGATAACACATCTGACAGGTCTCTTCATTCATAGCACTTACCTGCTTGACAAGCTTCTTATACTCTAACTATAACAAGCTTGAGCAACCCACAGGAGCACGTGAGTTCTCAAACTCAAATGTTATGCCCTTCAAGCCAGGTCAAAGATGCTCTCATTCATCTTCTTAAACATCTGTGTCCATATCTGATCCCAGTTGAATATAGTTGGGTAAAATTTATAAAGTTGACTCCGCTTTACAGCGGTGCCAAAAACTTAATGTGGTATTTTAAGAATAATAATGTTAAGCTCTTAAGATTGGGATTCTACGCAAGTATACGTATCGTTATCAAGTAATATAAGACTTTCTNGCTTACAAAAGTACGGGTTCAAACCCTACAGTAAGAAAATAATGGAATTACATCTTAGATTAGACCATCCAAGTTTTCCTTATTTAAGACATTTATTTCCTAATTTATTTAAGAGTGTTAATCATGCTTTAGTTCAATGTGAAACATGTTATTTGGCAAAAAATATCGCATAAATTTTGCTCCAAAACCATACTATCCTTCAAAACTTTTTTTCATGATCCATAGTGATGTTTGGGAACCTTCAAAAGCCAAAACATTATTTGGGAAAAGAGGATTTGTGACTTTTATTGACGATCACACCAGAATATGTTGGGTTTATCTTATAAGCAAAAAATGAGAGGTTAGAAAACCCTTTAAAGATTTTTACAACATGATTTAAACTCAATTTGAAACTAGAATATGCATCCTTAGATCCGACAATGGAACTGAATACTTTAATAAATGTTTAGGGGAGTTTTTGATAAATAAAGGCATAATTCATCAATCTACTTGTCGTGACACTCCACAACAAAATGGAATTGCTGAAACAAAAAATAGACATTTACTTGAGGTTGCTCAGGCTATTAGGTTTTCAATGAATTTTCCTAAATATTTATGGGGAGACACTTTTTTAACAGCATCAAATTTAATAAACTGAATATCAACTCAAGTTTTACAATATACAACTCCTCTAAATAAACTGAAAACAGTTTTTCAATTCTATGAATGTCTTCAAATATTTTTTTAAAAATCTTTGGATGCACATGTTTTGGTTATATTCTGGATAAATTTTGATCAAAATTGGATCCAAAATCTGAAAAATGCATTTTCCTTCGATATGCTTCAAACAAAAAGGGGTACGAACGTTTTAATCCTGCCACCGAAAAACTTACATTAGTATGGATGTGATCTTCCTGGAAAAAATTTCCCTTCTTTCAAAAAAATCCATTTCAGGGGGAGTATAATGCAAATGGAGAAGATGATTTTTGGCAAGTTTCTAATTCAGTACGAAGAGTTATTCTATCACCAAGTACACCTGAAGTTTATGAAAATCAAGAACCATAAATAGTTGTTAATAGTAATAAACACTAAGAGAATTCTAGTCAAGAGACATCTGAAATTATCTTGTCTAATATAGGGGAAGAAAAACTGCATAATACCACAACAGAACCTTTGGGTTATTCCAAGAAAAGGCTCCATAAAAGGAAAAATGTCCAAATTAAAGCTTCAGCTCCTTCCCAATCTGAGGAACTGAATGATGGTCCTCAAGAAACACAGGTAAGTTCCAATCCTAACTTTCCTTTTTCACCAATAGAAGCTCAAGTTTCAGAGGTTATGAATCTGGATCTTCCTATAGCCTTTAGAAATGGAACACGTTCTTGTATTGTCAAATATCTCATTTCAAAATACCTATCATACAAAAAAAATCTCACACAAACATCAAAATATTTTGGTAAAAAATTTCTAACATGTCTGAACCCAGAATAATACAGGAAGCTCTTAGTAATCCAAATTGGAGAATAGTAGTCAAGGAAAAGATGTATGCTCATTTGAAAAATGGAACATGGGAAGTGTCACTCTACCAAGAGAAAAATCTACTGCTTGGGTGAAATCAGCTGAAACCCCAATTGAACCAACTAAAAGGTTACAAGTGATAAATAAATTAGATAGTGTTAACAAAGAATAATAAGAGAGGCTAGTGGGAAGACTAATCTACTTGTCACACACTCGTTCTGATATAGCATTTGTTGTTGTAAGTCAGTTTATGAACTCTACAAATACTCACCACTTGGATGTTGTCTATCGGATCCTTAGGTATCTAAAAGGAACGCTCGGAAGAGGACTATTGTTCAAGAAAAATGAGCACTTACAGATAGAAGCATTTATAAATGCAGATTGGGCTGGGAGTGTTACAGGATAGAAGGTCAACCTCAGGGTACTGCACTTTTCTAGGAGGAAACTTAGTAACCTCGAGGGGTAAGACGTAAAGTGTCGTGGCAAGAAGCAGTGCTAAAGCTGAATTTAGATCTGTGGCTCATGAGATAAGTGCAATTCTATGGATTAGAAGAATTCTCAAGGAGTTAAAAAATCATAGTCCGCCACCAATAAAGGTTTACTATAATAATAAGTCTCTCATCGTCATCACCCACAATTCTATCCTTCATGATAGAACAAAGCACGTAGAGATAGACAAACACTTCATTAAAGAAAAAATTGACAGGGGAGATATCTGCATGGTGTATGTTTATTCTAACGACCGAGGAGTGGATATTCCAACAAAGGGTCTTCACAAAAAATAGTTTGACGGTTTAGTGTGCAAGCTGGCTCTGAAAAATTTCTTCATGCCAACTTGAGGGGAAGTGTTGAAATATATAATTTAAATTACATGATTTATTGTTTTTTCTGTTAAGAATTATAATAAGAAATAATTTATTATTATAAGAAGTTACGAGGAATAATTTATTTTATTAATATAAGGAAATATTTCCTTTCCTATTTTTATATTTATTTCCTTGGATTATGAAACATTTTCCTATTTTATATTATTTCTCATATCTCCTAATAATTAATATGAATTAATTATTGGAGATATCAGGTGATATATTTTTCCTTTCATATTATTTTATTTTTATTATTTTTTCTATTATAGGATTCTTGTTAAGGATTATTATACCCATGTTCATATAAACGAAATAATAAAGTATTCCACTTTATTCTGCATTATTCTGAATTTCAACAACTTTTAATAGCGAAGTTTGCGTCAAGAAAGTTGTATCATTCTTTTAAATAGTTTCAAAGTTCACTCAATCAAGAAAATGAGCATGCATATACACACTATGGGATTTTTATTAATTAGCATCAAATTAATTAGACTTTAATATATAGATAATCAGACATTAAAAAATTTTAGAATTGGTTTTTTTTCGGACATATGATCAACTTTAAAATTGGGGTCAGTGATACAATTAGCTTTAAACATGTCCGACACAAATCATTTGTGTCGACTTTAGCGTATGTCAAACTCACCTTTAGCTAGCTTCGACAAACCCCATGCCGCCGTAACTTTTAACAGCGGACTTTGTGTTGAATGTTTGTAGATGGAAATTTGCATCGTTATTAGTGCCAGATTGTATTGAAGAGCATCGAAAAAAAATCTGAGTAACATTGAAATTTCCACTCAATTCCGACTCAAACCTTTAGCAATTATATATATATATATGTATGTATGTATATATAAAACAATCACATGTTCACATCATCCACACAATAAATATGAATAACATAATGATCTACTCATTCATCATCACAACTCATCAGAATCTATATCATAAACAAGTACCAACAATGAAAAAAATATAATGAAACAAATATTAGCCTAAATTAATGAAAGTTTACATCTAAACACATAATATATGTTTACGTGCTCAAGAAAAAATACATAAACTCCTAAGGCGAGGGACATCATCAAACTCCTAATCATTCTCGTTCCCCCCCCCCCTTCTCCTCCTCATCTACTTAACTCATAGGTCGATTGCCTCGACGATCTGCAATACTCTCTCTCAAGCATACTAGATTACCCTCAAGTCTCTGTAGACCTTGGCGTATTTGATAACACATCTGACAGGTCTCTTCATTCATAGCACTTACCTGCTTGACAAGCTTCTTATACTCTAACTATAACAAGCTTGAGCAACCCACAGGAGCACGTGAGTTCTCAAACTCAAATGTTATGCCCTTCAAGCCAGGTCAAAGATGCTCTCATTCATCTTCTTAAACATCTGTGTCCATATCTGATCCCAGTTGAATATAGTTGGGTAAAATTTATAAAGTTGACTCCGCTTTACAGCGGAGCCAAAAACTTAATGTGGTATTTTAAGAATATAATGTTAAGCTCTTAAGATTGGGATTCTACGCAAGTATACGTATCGTTATCAAGTAATATAAGACTTTCTGTTTAAGTCTCAAATATCGATCCCACTGGGAAGATTTAAGTTTGAAATGATAAATTAACTTGAAAATTTACAGAAATCAAATGAAATTATTGTCATTAATTTTGAATGTTTAAGATACTATCAAGGTTAAATTATTTACTACTAGCAGAATTTAAAAGCATGTTTTAAAATTAATAACTACTAAACTATGTTTATGTGATGAAGTTTTCTAATATGAAAAAACATATTTCCCACTACAATGAGTTTTTGGTAAAATGAGATGAGATAAATGGTTTAATAATATATTGTATCAAATATGAGCAATTTTAATTCTCTATTCTAATTCAGTGTTATAGAAAATAATTAGCTAATCTTAGGTTTAGTTCCTAAATCCATGGCTAGGCTAGAAAGATATTGGCTCTCACTTCCCTTCCCCTGAAGGCTAACTCTCGCTTTAGTTTTTAAACACTAAGATCAAATTGGGAATTTTTACTCTGTCACCCTAGAAATCTCCAATTCTACACCCAACAAAGTATATTTCTCTATTTATTTGCACTTAATTTCATGAATGAAATACTCCTTCATGGACTTAAATGTGACTCTCACTCTGTTGTAGAACTCATACTCCATTTTCTGGATCATATGTTTCAAAATATATTTTAACAATTCAATTGATCAGATTGAAAAGTAATTAAAAGCGGAGTTGAAAAACTATCACAATTTATTTAAAATTTTAATTTTGGCACATCCACATTATCTCTTCATTTCACCATATCTCAGAGTAGGAAGAAAGATAATGGAAACTACTCAGACTTCATGAGAAATATACAACAAAACACAAATTTCATATATAAAAGAAAGTTCATACAATAATAATAAACAAACAACACTTATCTGAAAATCTTTCTCAAAGCAAATCCTTTGTAGCCTCTCTTAGGAAATGTAGGAAGAAGAAATCTCTCACTTCTCTTTGTCTCCAACACTTCTTAGAGAAGAGTTCATACTTAAACTCACCAAAAAAACTCCAAACTATAAAAACAATAACTAACTAATGATGTGGAGTGGCGTGGAATGTAGGTATGTGAAGAGGAAAACTGAATTAAGTGGAAGAAGTTGAAATGGTGCGAGGGGGGTTCTGATCAAATTTTGACCCTAAATAGAGCCTAGGTCGGTCCTCTAATAGATGCATCCAAAAAATCTTCAAAAAACATCCAAATTCATCGAATATTTTAGAAATAGGGCTCCATCGAGATAAGCGCCATCGACGCCAGTGCTCCGCTAATTAATTCCCAAGTCTCTATCAAATAGCGCCGCCAGCACTGACTCTTGTTCTACATCCTTTTTATAGTTTTGCGATGTCCGATGCACTTCTGGCACCGTCGGCGTTGAGTAATTCTTTCAAATCTCTTTTTTTTGCTTCAAATTTCATCTTTTTTGTTTTCTTTTTACTTCAAGTCCCAAAAATCAACAACCTACAATAAAACATTAAAAATACCTTCCTTTAAAGTGCAATATCACCAAAAATGGGTATAAAATATAGGTCTAAAAATGCATATATTTTTGGTGCATCAATAGCTCCAAATCAGACTGCGCGGTGATGGTCTGGATACCACTGCTACTGAGGATGTTGGAGTCAGACTCTTCAACTCTCTTTGCCTCTCCTAGAGTTTCTCTTACTCCTCTTGTATAATTAAAATCTTATAATAATTATCATTTCAAACATCAATAGTAAAAAAAATGTTGCATCTAAATATGCAACTCTATAGTTGTGGGTAGTTGGCTAAGCTCCTTAGCCTGTGTATATGAGAAAATGGCAAGTAACACACAATTACATCAATCATTAACTTTTTAAATATTTAAAAAAACTTATCGGCCTTTGATAGTGCTCTGTGTGGGGAAATAAGCCTCCAATGTGGAGTGCGGTGCTCTCGGCCCCCTTGGTCGTCTTATTCTGCTAGTTTGTTTGTATCTTCCTCTGATAATCTGANGTATTGTATCAAATATGAGCAATTTTAATTCTCTACTCTAATTCAGTGTTATAGAAAATCATTAGCTAATCTTAGGTTTAGTTCCTAAATCCATGGCTAGGCTAGAAAGATATTGGCTCTCACTTCCCTTCCCCTGAAGGCCAACTCTCGCTTTAGTTTTTAAACACTAAGATCGAATTGGGAATTTTTACTCTGTCACCCTAGAAATCTCCAATTCTACACCCAACAAAGTATATTTCTCTATTTATTTGCATTTCCTCATGAATGAAATACTCCTTCATGGACTTAAATGTGACTCTCACTCTATTGTAGAACTCATACTCCATTTCCCGGATCATATGTTTCAAAATATATTTTAACAATTCAATTGGTCAGATCGAAAAGTAAATTAAAAGCGGAGTTGAAAAACTATCACAATTTATTTTAAATTTTAATTTTGGCACATCCACATTATCTCTTCATTTCACCATATCTCAGAGTAGGAAGA
>JXCR01131921.1:52456-81288 GCA_002079205.1 Phalaenopsis hybrid cultivar
AAATTAAAACAAACTATAAGAAAAATTTTAAAACAAAAACAACTTAACAAAAAGAAAAACAATTTAATTAACCAATATATATTGGGGATCAGTCATAGACACTGGATATGTAGCTATTCTTAGAACAAGTATTGCTCCTAAAATTTGTCTTGCAGAATGTTAAGTTGTGCAATACTTCTTTAAATATCTTCCATTGATTGGCAACATAGGCCTTTCACCTTAAGAATCCACTAGCCGGTAAGACCCTCTTGAGTAAACCTTCTCCATCACAAGTGGTCTTTCCTAAATCGGCTCAAACTTTCCACCTATTTTGCAATTTGCAAGAATAGGCCTTCTGAGAACAAGTATGAGGTCTCTGACTTTTAACGCTATTGGGAGGACCAGCTTGTCGTGGGCTCGAATCATCTTTGCTTGATAGAGTTCCAAATTATGTAGCGCTATTAACTGCCACCCTTCTAGACTTTCCAATTCTGCAAGTTAGAGCTTGACGTTGACTTCTGTTGTACTCTAGTAGGCCATGGTGACTCTGAGATAAGAAAACTCAACCTCTAATGGAAGTACTGCCTCGTACCCATACACGAGCACATATGGTGTAGACTGCATTGGAAACCTGATCATTGTCCTCATGTCATCCACTTTTGTTATCTTCCAATATTTTCTTTAAAATATGCACGAGTACTTTGTTAAAAGCTTCTTCTAAGTCATTTTCCCCAGGGTAGTAAATTGTAGAGTACCTCCAATCTTTCTTGTGCCATCTAACCAAGTTATTATTCTTGTTACTCATGAAAGCAGACCTGTTGTTTGAAATAATTCTGTGCTAAACACCAAAATGGTAAACGATATGATCCTTAAAGAATGTGTTGCACTGTAACTTATTGTAAAGGCACTGCCTCTGCCCACTTAGATAATTAATCTATAACTTTAAGAGTAAATCTGTGTCCTTTTGATAAGAGGGTCTATTGGATGCAGCTGATGCGCGGGCGGTTAGTACTAATAGTAAATATGCAGCTCAATCCCAATAAAAATGAATTCAGCATAAGTATTTTTATCTTATAAATTCTCTAAGCTACCAAACTCATAATAAAAATGCAAGTATACGTATCCCTCATGTAACAAAGGGCTCTAATGAAGTCATATGTATCAATCCCACATGAAGTTGGAAATTCTTATGGTTATAACGTCAAACATAATATTCAAACTATAAAAATTAAGTAAGCCAAACAAATCTAAAGGAACTTTAATGTGCGTTAAATGAAATGCAATTAAAAGAACTAGGTTAACTAAACTAATTGCTAAACTTCAAAAGTAAACTTACAAAGACTAAACAATGTTTCTAAATGAATAGTTCAAATTTAAGAAAACATCATTCCCTTTTACTATGAGTTTATAGATTGTGAAGAAATTAAAATCATTTAAAATACATATATAAAATTGTATTGTGCCAAATAGGAGCAATCCTATTCTTTACCCTCTGAGAGTGCATAAATAAGATTAACTAATCTAGAGTTTGGTCCCTAAATCTGTGGTTAGCTTGAGAGGATACTGGCTGACTGCCAGTCCAGAGCTCTCACTTCTCCCTGGCCTGAGGGCTTACAATCTCGCTTAAATTTCCAAGCAACTAAACCAATATGGGGATTTCAATCTCTCACCTTAAAATCTCCAATTTTGTACCCATTAAAATATATTTTCCTTTTTATTTGCACACAACCCCATGGACTACATTCTCACCCATAAAATTGAATGTGACTCTTCCCTTGTTATAGAAAGCATAGCCCATTTGAATCATATGCTTCTCAATAAATTTTAACCTTTTAATTGGACAGATTGAAAGGCAAATGAAGATCAAAGTTTGAATCATCATAATTTATTAACATTTTAAACCTTAGAAAATAAATCTANATTATAGAAAGCATAGCCCATTTGAATCATATGTTTCTTAATAAATTTTAACCTTTTAATTGGACAGATCGAAAGGCAAATGAAGATCAAAGTTTGAATCATCATAATTTATTAACATTTTAAACCTTAGAAAATAAATCTAATTCTTCCAAAAAATTATATCCCACTATAGGGAGAAATATAAAGAAAACTACTCAGCATTCATGAGAAGGATACGACAAAACATGGATTTCATACATAAAAACATGTTTATAAAATAGAGAAAGGAAAGAACACAACTTACCTCATACTCCTACCCAAGAAAATCTCTAGAAGTTCCCTTTAATAATTTTATCTCTTTACAATCACACTTAATTATCTCTTAGAAGTGTAATAAAGAAGAAATTTTTCACCTTCCCTCTCCTTTTACAGCCCTAGAAGAAAATCCTCTATTCTCCAAGACTTCTCTCTCACGCCAAAACCTTCCTCTCTATCTCACCCCACCTTTCTTATCTAGTCTCCTCTCTTTTTTTAATTATGGCTAGCCTTCTTTCAAATGGAATTCAAAATTCTCTCAAAATTTTCCCTCAAAAGTCACANTGAAGTGTAATAAAGAAGAAATCTTTCACCTTCCCTCTCCTTTTACAGCCCTAGAAGAAAATCCTCTGTTCTCCAAGACTTCTCTCTCATGCCAAAACCTTCCTCTCTATCTCACGCCACCTTTCTTATCTAGTCTCCTCTCTTTTTTAATTATGGCTAGCCTTCTTTCAAATGGAATTCAAAATTCTCTCAAAATTTTCCCTCAAAAGTCACATGTTTTAACACTAAGACACAAGTCCCTTCATCCAAGAGACATATCTCTTCATTAAAGAGACTTCCAAAGTATGTAGATGCATAAAACCACTCCATGAGACATTTGATTTTTTTGAAGCCTTAAAAAACAACTCAAAAATAGTCACAAACTGCCTTAATCCATCTTAGTTTATCTCTGGCGCTTCTAGTGCCTTTGGCGCCAGCCTAATGAAGTTTGCATTGTTCTATGGATTTTGGCTTTTCTAGCGCCAACTTTGGCTCTTCTAGCACCGTTTCTCTATAAAATGGCACTTCTGGCACCAGTTTCTAGTACTTTTGGTGCCATCCCTCTGGAAAATGGTGTTGCAGGCACCAATCTGGTGCCTCTGGCGCCAAGATTATGAAAATCTATATTTTGGCTCCAAATTTCCTTCTTTTTGCTACTTTTTGCTCCAAATTCCTAAAATTGGCATTCCTTCAACANTTGGCACCAGTTTCTAGTATTTTTGGTGCCATCTCTCTGGAAAATGGTGTTGCAGGCACCAATCTGGCGCCTCTGGCGCCAAGATTATGAAAATCTCTATTTTGGCTCCAAATTTCCTTCTTTTTGCTACTTTTTGCTCCAAATTCCTAAAATTGGCATTCCTTCAACAAAATCATGAAAATACCCTCCTTTAAAGTGCAATATCACCAAAATAAGCATAAAATTGTATACATAAAATTATATATTATTTAGGTGTATCAAAATCCCCCAAACCTAAATGTTACTTGTCCTCAAGTGACCCTTTTACTACATAAAAAATATAACTTATGATAGAGATTAACTTATAAACTTCTATAATTTGTTTTTAATAAANACATGAAAATACCCTCCTTTAAAGTGCAATATCACCAAAATAAGCATAAAATGTATACATAAAATTGTATATTATTTAGGTGTATCAAAATCCCCCAAACCTAAACGTTACTTGTCCTCAAGTGACACTTTTACTACATAAAAAATATAACTTATGATAGAGATTAACTTATAAACTTCTATAATTTGTTTTTAATAAATATAATAGTATAACTTAAAAAAACTTTTAAAAACTTAGGTTAAAACTAAAATTATTAGAACATATAGTAATCAAGTTTAAGAGTTCTGAATCTCCACTCATTTCAAGGAGAATTGTAATTTGTCATATCGAAGAAACTTAGAATAACCATATGAAAAAGAATTTCATGAAAACTTTATTACTAAGGATGCTAATACTTAGATACAAGTTTAGAAAATGCAATAAAGTCTTTTTCCTCAAGTTGAATAGGCACCTCCTCAAGCTTCTCCTCACATATTTTTTTTCTTTTTCTTTTTCTTTTCCTTTTTGTTCAGAATCTTTTTCAATCCTTTCTTTTCTTTTCTTTTTCATGTGAGGATTACTATATTTGAATAGCCTTTAATAATTTTAAACTTAACTATTCTCTTCTTAAAGTCAAAACTTCTTACCTACCTTCACTTTATAAATTCGTACTAGCTTTGAAGATTTTCCATAAAGTCCATTCTTTTCTTCTTACATGAAACTCTAAGATTCTTAATACTTCAAAAATAAAATTTCTTTTAATTTGAATAGAAAAACATAGTCTTATTATTTCATACTAAATATCTTAACGCTGGAGTTGACCTTTATTATTAAAGATNATAAGGATGCTAATACTTAGATACAAGTTTAGCAAATGCAATAAAGTCTTTTTCCTCAAGTTGAATAAGCACCTCCTCAAGCTTCTCCTCACATATTTTTTTTCTTTTTCTTTTTCTTTTCCTTTTTGTTCAGAATCTTTTTCAATCCTTTCTTTTCTTTTCTTTTTCATGTGAGGATTACTATATTTGAATAGCCTTTAATAATTTTAAACTTAACTATTCTCTTCTTAAAGTCAAAACTTCTTACCTACCTTCACTTTATAAATGCGTACTAGCTTTGAAGATTTTCCATAAAGTCCATTCTTTTCTTATTACATGAAACTCTAAGATTCTTAATACTTCAAAAATAAAATTTCTTTTAATTTAAATAGAAAAACATAGTCTTATTATTTCATACTAAATATCTTAACGCTGGAGTTGACCTTTATTATTAAAGATATTTGCTTAAATTTACCAAAATATTTACAAACAAAAATATAGTTGATTTAACATGACCATGGATATTAGAGTTGAAATTAACTATATTCTAATATACATGTTCATGTTAAATCTATTTTAAAAAATATAGTTAATTGAGGACAAATAAAATTTAGTTCACTTCTTTTAAAGAAATTTTTCTTTCCTCCAAACTTAAGTTTTTAAATAATAAGTAACGCATGTTATACAAAAAAATTTGCAGGTGAAAGAATCAGTAAATGTATAAAAATAAAACTAACCTACAAAGGATTCTGAATATGAAATTTGGTTCTTTATATTTTGCAGCTGATAACTTAAAACGTACAGTCTTTGAAACATTAAATGACATAATATATCAAAGGATTTGCTAAGTAAAGATAAATTAAAAACATAAATAGTAAAATAAAGCAAATTAAAATTGCTAAAAAAAATAAAAATATACAATTTTCTATTACATATACTAGTTCAATAGATCCACAAACTAAACACATAATAAAACAAAACAAATAACAACACATAAAAACAAACAAAATCCAAATAAAATTTTACTCTTCGTCATCCTCCTCTACCTCTTCTNAAAACATTAAATGACATAATATATCAAAGGATTTGCTAAGTAGAGATAAATTAAAAACATAAATAGTAAAATAAAGCAAATTAAAATTGCTAAAAAAAATAAAAATATGCAATTTTCGATTACATATACTAGTTCAATAGATCCACAAACTAAACACATAAATTGTTCCATTCATACCATAAATAATAAAACAAAAGAAATAACAACACATAAAAACAAACAAAATCCAAATAAAATTTTACTCTTCGTCATCCTCCTCTACCTCTTCTTCCTCTTCATCTTCTTCTTCTTCTTCTTCTTCTTCTTCTTCCTCCTCCTCCTCTTCTTGCATATAAAGTGTGAACCTGGGGCATGTAGGAAACTCTACTATATGATCACCCCTAAAAAATNGCATATAAAGTGTGAACCTGGGGCATGTAGGAAACTCTACTATATGATCACCCCTCAAAAATCTAATCATCACTTCTTCATATGTCATGTCGTGCTAGACTCTTTTCTGCTTATATTCATCATTGTAGGCATTTATGGCTTCTATGCTACCTATTATGTTCTACATTGCTATAAGATCTGATTGTTGAATTATTAAATGCTTTACAATATTTTCAAGTGAAATAAAAGCAGAAGTAGATTGTCCTATCACTACTTCCACTCCTAGATCCAGCTAATAATTCAAATTTATGCACAGTGGGTTTTTCAATGGGTTTTAGTGGTTGCAACATTTCTTCATTTTTACCAAATTCTACTTCTGATTGTTCACTTAAAGTGAAATCTAGGGCAGAATATTCTAAACACTACCTGTCCCACTTCTATCATTGCTCTGAGCACTAAAAAAAAAATAAGAGCACCAATATCCACTGTTTTAATTTTTTGAATGTAGAAATTTAGTACAGCTCTTTCGTTAGTTGCTTCTCTCAGGTGACTATTTGGAAGCAACTTTGCAGAGATGAAGCAATGTCATTCCTTAGAATGAACATTGAACATGGAAGTGGAGAAGTTCACTTTATGATTATTTTTATTTTCCCATTCTCCTCTTCAATCAGTTAGATAGGCAATTACTTCATCAAGTGATGAATCAGTCATCACCAATGCAGCATACTCATAATGAAATACATTTCTTAGTCTATAAAGTTCATTAATGCTTTATCGAGTAAATTCAACTTGCTTACCTCGACAATAAATATGATCATCCGTCGTCACCAAAAGATTGGCATAGAATTCTCAAATCACAAGAACAATGAATACTGTTGTGAAGTAGCAGAAAGTTTCCCATTTTTGAGTAATAATCAGTCTTTCAATCTTCTAGAATCACAGGTACAATGACTACTGTTGTGAAGTAGCAGAAAGTTACCCATTGTCAAGCCTATCATAGCAACAATGACTACTGTTGTGAAGTAGCATAGAGTTTCTAATTTTTGAGTAATATTGAACCTTTAGATCTCTCTTCCTGGATTTGAAAATGCTCTCTTTTGAAATCAACTTTCTCGAGCCCATTTGAGTATTATAATTATGTTGAGCCTTAAAATTAACAAATCTTATTGCATCAAAATCTACTTTAGGCTTTCTTCTCTTTACTCTTGGAGCCATAAGAATTTCTATATAAATTCAAATAAAATCCAAATAAATTTAAATATCATAAATTAAACTCCAAAAGTAGGAATATTTGGTAAGATGCTTTTCACTATGGGTTCTCTTTAAACTTCTTTGAAAAAACTCTCAAATTTTTGGATTTCCAAAATGTAGGGTAAATCCATTGTGAAAATAAAAAATTTCTAATTTAAAGTGAAGCTCTTACCAAGAAAAGATGAAATCCAAGACTTTTATGCTTTGAAATCTCCTCAAATCCACCAAATGTGAAGCCCTAGGTTGAGTTTCGGCCCGGGCTTAGAGATAGGAGACGACCCAAGCATTAAAATTGGAGTTTTATATTTGTATTTTGCAGTTATAAGCAAAATTGGGCATTTTGGGAAACTGTTGCCTAAGGCACCAACTCCAAAAAATTTTCAAATTTTAATTTTCCTTGAAAATCTGCTGTGTACCACACTAAATCAATCTCTAATTAACTTAATTAAACACATACACTCATAATTAAACAAATTTTTAACACAAAATTTCACAAACAACACAAAACTTACATTTAAATGAAAAATCCGAATGATTACAAACTAACAGTTTTTAAGCCAACACATCTAATTCACTATTAAAATCAAGCCAACAAACTAATGCTGAAGCCTAAATATCAAATATTTAACGAACAACACATATAAGGTTCCACAAAAATAGTAAATCAAATCTAATACAAACACATATCATATAAGAGCAATTATAACTATGAATTCCGTATTAAAATGAGTTCAAACACCTTCTTCGGTTTCATCTTCTTGAATGTTTCCCATGGATTGGTAGTGCATGCACAAGTTGTAAAAGGTCAGTGATGAAATTTGTCCGTCGAAGCTTCTTCAACCCAAGTATTTTTCTAAAATGTGGGCACCAACCTTCTTCAATACGTCCATTGTGTTCGATGTGTTCCTTCATCCTCCAATCTAGATGGTAAAACTTTTCATAAATATTTTCAATTGAAGCATAAGATTGTGTACCTCTTTTTACAACTTCTTAATCCTTTTAAAAAGTGCATTTCAACTAAAGTAAGGCTGAATAGGCGATGAATTTTGAGATGATTGATCCATCAATATATTCATATCGTTCTCCTCTCCAATTTTTGTGTAGTTGCAATAAACTTCACGGTCCATAGTCTTCCAAGGGAGAGGTACTTTTTCCCAACTTTCATAAGGTACTTACAAATGGCTACAAAGCAGGAATATAGTAGATGGATGTCCCAGTCCAGAAGTTGATCCATTGATGATTAAACCCAAAATAGACTTTACTATTAAAGCACCAAAATCAATAGGTCTTCCGATATTAATACAATAATTTAAAATCACACTTTCCTTTGTCACTTTACTATTTTTCATAGTAGGAAGTAGTTTTGATGCAATAAAGAAATGCAACACCTTTGATGCAGGATACAATAATGATGAAAAAACACTTACATGTACGTTATCTTTGGTCTCCCAATTTGTATCTTGATTAGTAAGGTATCGATAAATTTCATTCATGTTGTCTCTCGTAGGGACAAAATTTGCATAGTGACAAATAGGAATGCTTTCAGTCATAAATATGTCATTTATTCTTGAAAGAGTGAATTGTACCCACTTGCCTCAAAACATAGACAAATCCTTGATTAATTCCATGAAGATTTGTGTAAAATTCGTTCACCATAGAAACTACTACAACGATAGTGGCATAATAAAGTACTTCTCAGCGTCTCTGTGCAATAATCTCCTCCACTTGAGTATTTAGTTTGTTGAATCCTCAATTCACAGACCCTCGTTTCTTGATTAGTCTGTTCTTCATAAAAACTCAATCGTATAACTTCTACACATCCCATAAAGCAATATCTAATCTAGCAAACCATTTAAAAGTTCCTATATATATTATTATAAATTTCCACGAATTTTTCAATTTGTTTGTTCTGAAAGTGAGATCTTCTATCAGTAATGATTACTCTCAGCATTCCATATCTTGTAAAAATATTTTTTGATTAAAAATTGTGAAACACTCTGAGCATCGCATTGAGGCAAAGAAATTGCTTCAATCAACTTTGATACATAGTCCACTATAATATATATATATATATATATATNGTTTCTCCTAAACCCAACCTTCTGAAAATTGATTGAGGCATAAGATTAATACTGGCTCCCAAATCACTTAAAGCTTTTCCAAAAAAGTATTCACCAATAGCACAAAGAATAGTAAAACTATTAGGATCTTTAAGTTTTTCAGGAAACGTTTTTCTAAAATATAGCATTACACTCCTCACTAAGTTCAAAAATCTCATTATATTGAAACTTCCTTTTTTTAGTAAGTATATTCTTCATAAACTTCACATAGCTTGGCATTTGTTTTAGTGCTTCAACAAATGGAATGTTTATTGTTAATTTCTATAATATTTCTAAAAAAATTGTAAATTTTTTATCTTTGTTTTTCTGCTTCATTCTTTAAGGAAATGAGGGTGGATATCTTTCTACAATAATTTTCATTTGTTTGATAAGATATTCTAACTCAAAATGAAAATTTTCATTAGATTTTTCGATTTCCTCCCCTTCTTTTTCAACTTCAACTTCTTTTTGAACTTTATTTCCAATTTTTTTTCCACTTCTCAGTTGAATAGCCTAAATTTACTCTTTGTTCTGATCCTTAGAATTAACTTCAACATTAATAGGCAACATTCCTGGAAGTCTATTGTTAAGTTCAGTAGCAAAACATCCTNCAGTGCTTCAACAAATGGAATGTTTATTGTTAATTTCTATAATATTTCTAAAAAATTTGTAAATTTTTTATCTTTGTTTTTCTGCTTCATTCTTTAAGGAAATGGGGGTGGTGATCTTTCTACAGCAATTTTCATTTGTTTGATAAGATATTCTAACTCAAAATGAAAATATTCATTAGATTTTTCGATTTCCACCCCTTCTTTTTCAACTTCAACTTCTTTTTGAACTTTTATTTCCAATTTTTTTTTCCACTTCTCAGTAGAATAGCCTAAATTTACTCTTTGTTCTCATCTTTAGAATTAACTTCAACATTAATAGGCAACATTCCTGGAAGTCTATTGTTAAGTTCAGTAGCAAAACATCCTAATTGATTTTCCATATTTCTAATTGCAGCTCCTTGACTTTGTAATTAACTTCCCATTTGCAATATTAATTCTGCCATTAACAATTTCTTCCCCTTACTCTGTAAATTGCTATTAAAACATGGAGGGTGATACGGTTTGTAGTTTGAATTCCATTGATTGTTGGAGTTTCCCAATGGGCTTGCAGCATTGTTCACTCATTACGGATTTACAACATTACAGTTATTGTTACTCCAACTGAAATTCGGGTGATTTTTCCAACTAGGATTATAATAATTGGAATAAGTATTATTAGATTAGTTTCTTATTGCATTTAAAGTCTCATACGGTGATTGAGATTCTATCATTTGTCCCAATGAATTTTCCTCAAGCACAGGAGTTGTCTAAGAATAATTCGTTTCATATTGATATATCTTCTTTGATATTGTAGCAATTTTAGTAGCCAACATAGAAATTATATCAGAATCATGAATACTAGTTAGTCTTTTTAGATTTACCCTCTCAGACGGCCATTGAAAATTATTAGTAGCCATCTTCTCAATTAGAGAGTACACTTCATCAAATAGTTTTGACATTAATGATCCACCACCACCAGCATCAATTATTGATCTAAGAGATCCAACTAATCCATTATAAATAGTTTGAATTAATAACTAATCTGGAAATTCATGGTGTGGACTCTTCCTAAGGAGATCTTTAAATCTTCTCAAGCTTTATAAATTGATTCTCCTTCAANTAAGAAGCATCAATTGTGGTGTTTTGCAATTTTAGAACCTTTAAAAAAATTCTCAGTTATTTCCCTGGTTATGTCTTTTTCAGTGAATAACAAGATCGGCTTATTCAATAGAACTGAGGTAAATTGTGTGGACTTGAGGGACCACTCCCAATATCTACATTTCTCTTTCAACATAGTTGGACATAAGAGTTCAACCACTATAATCTATGTTGGGAGTAATAAGACAGCTAGGCAGGAGCTATGGAGGGAACCGAGCTTGATTCAGAATCACCAGGAGGAGCCTTGGCTGGTGGGAGGGGACTTTAACTGCCTTTCCACTCCTGCTGAGAAAAGTGGGGGCAGACCCCCCAAATTGTCTACAATGACCTCTTTCAATGATAACATTAATAATGCAGGCCTTTTTTATCTTGGTTACAAAAGAGTAAGACTTTGGGCAAGACTAGACAGATTCCTAGTAAATGACAAGTGTATTCAACTTTTTTTGCACACCACCGCGACTCGTCTAAGTTTGGCAGGCTCAGATCATAGGCCCTTGCTTATCTCTATCACTGCCAATCAAAACCATATCAAGGCCCCTTTTAGTTATCTAAATCTATGGTCATCCCACAAAGATTTTTTGAACCTTTTCAAGGAGCACTGGAAGGAGTATGACCATCCTAATCCCCTAGTGAAAATCTAGGGATTACAGAAAAAAATTAGCAAGGCACTGAAGAGTTGGAATTGGAAGACTATTGGTAACATACAGAATGAGGTGGAGCAAGCTAAGCAGGAGTTAAGAGACACTGAAGCTGATGCTATGAATGGTAGAATTGATGAAGCCACCTTGATGGAAGCCCATGAAAAGTTACTCACTGCCATATCCTAGCAGGAGAAATTTTTGAAACAGAAAGCTGCCAGGGGGACAAGAACACTAGGTTCTTTCATGCTTGTATCAAATAAAAAAGAAAGTGTAATATGATCCATCAAATAAAAGGTAACACGGGGAACACAATCAGGGAGGAGGCTGGCATTGCTGAGAGTGTTGTACAGTACTGCCAGCAAGTAATGACTAATACCTCACACTATAGGGGGCATTTTGAAACTGGTTTGTTTACCTATGACCATCAATAGACTTCAAGCATTAATCTTGCTGACACCCCAAATGAGGAGGAGATCAGGTAGTCTCTCCACTCCAATGATAGTCTTAAGGCTGCTGGAGCAGATGGGTTCACTGCTGACTCTACAAAAAAATTCTTGGAGATCATAAAGGATGACGTGGTCGCTGCCATTCAGGGATTCTTCAAGGGACTAGAGCTACCTAATTATGTTAGTATAGCCAACATTGTCTTCATACCTAAAGGTAATAAAAAGTAGCATTGGCATCATTTTAGAACTATTAGCCTGACAAATGTCATCAGTAAAATTATTAGTAAGATACTGCTGTACAGAATTCAACCTCATCTACAGCAACTCGTTAGCCCAAAGCAGGCTACCTTTGTAAAGGGCAGATACATTGGAGACAATGTCTTACTTATCCAGGAGCTCTTATTGGATATTGACAGGCCTTGCAGGGGGGAAATCTGATTTACAAGTTAGATCTTAAGAAGGCTTATGATATGATAAACTGGTTTTTGTGCTAGACATGCTGAAGGCAGGGGGTTTCTCTAAGGACTCATGTCTGATTATCAAAAGCTGGTTAGAGGGCAATAGAAATTTTGTACTGATAAATAGTAAAGCCCATGGATTTTTCCAAGCTTCTAGAGGTCTAAAACAAGGAGACCCTTTATCACCCACAGTCTTCATTATAGCACTGGATTACTTCTCGAGACTTATAGATAGCCCATGTAAAAGAAAAAACTATAATCAATATCAGCATACATCAACAATAGATATCAGTCATCTGATTTATGATGATGACATAGTTATTTTCTCAAGGTCCAACAAAGCTGCTGGTTACATGCTGCATGGTTGCCTTAAAGAGTTTCAGAACATCTCTGGGTTGGAAGTTAATAAGGAAAAAAGTCAAGTACTTTCAATCAGAAAGTTCCCCCACACATCAAATAGTGGATCATAAACCTCACAGGGTTCTCATCTATGTCTATTCCATTCAAATACATAAGAGTGCATCTGCTTAAAGGTAGAACCAAGCAATCTCAGTCTGATGAAGTTGTTGATAAAACAAACACACAACTACAATGCTGGACCAATTCCTTCTTATCAAATGGGGGGAAGAATCACTTTATTGAAGCACATCTTAACAACCTTCCCATCATACATTCTTTAAATGGCTGCAATGAAGAAAAGTACTCAACTCTTGCTTGAATGAAGTTTTAACAGGTTTCTTTGGGCTGATCAGAGGAAGCAATGATTTGTACTAGCTGACATGAGGCTACTAAACCTTTTAAAGCAGGTGGCCTGGGGTTTAGAGGCTTGATTCACCTTCAACACATAAGCTTGTGCAGGCTGTGAATTAGATTCAGACAGCAAAATAACTTATGGGCCAAGTTCCTTCTATCTAAATATTATAGATTCAAGCATCCAAACTTGGTAACCAAAAGTATGGGGGACTCTAGAACCTGAGGAAACATGCTAAAAGCTAGAGGAGATGCTGAACAACAGTTCTTATAGGACTTGGGTCATGGTCAGATTAACTTTTGGCATGACAGATGGTGCCCATCTAAAATCCTTAAACCACTGACTGAGAATGTGGAATTTGACTTAAAGGTGCAGGAGTGCTGGGAGGGGAACCACTGGTCCCTGGACAAGCTAAGGCAAATTTTAACTGATGATTTAGCTCAACAGATTTCCAAAATTGCCTTTGATAGAAGTAAACAAGTCCAGTTGGTTCTAAAGGCCACTGCTCATCAGAGCATAACCAAAGCAATATACAAAAGGCTGTATGTATGGGTTTAGGTACCCTGGGGTAAATGCTTGTGGAGCAAATTTCTTTCTCTTTCTATGTCCTTTTTTAACTAGAGATGCTTTAATAACATGATTTCCACTGATGACATTCTAAAGTTAAAAGGTCTGGGAGGCCCCTCCATCTACTGCCTTTACAACAAGGCAGAAGAATCTGCTAGACATTTTTTCTTTAACTGTCATTTCTCTCAGGAGACCTCGAAGTCTGTGGTGACCAAGCTAAAGATTAACACTTCTAACTTTGAGTGGCACAACCTTTTCACTTGCTAGAAGGGCTGGAATGACAACAAGATGGGACCAGTTCCCTTCACAATGGCCTGGTTTATTTGGGCAGCTAGAAATAGTAATAAATATGAGGATCAAAAGGCTAACACTAATAAGGTTGCCACAAACTGTATGGCTTACATGAAAAAACTCATCCAATGGAAGAAGTTTCCAAACATTATTAATTTGTCAGGAATTGGAGCCCCCTCAAATATAGTGTGAAAAAAGTATACTAGAAGAAGCCTAATTACCCTTTCCTCAAAATCAACATTGATGGTACCTTCCACCATAAAAGATCATGAATTGGAGGTGTGTTCAAAGACTACAAAGGTAATTGTGTGTTGTATTACCAATCCCCAATTAATGCAGTTGATGCTATGTAGGCTGAAATAATGGCCATGTATTGGGCACTTAAGCTTGCTAGAATGAACAAATGGATATGGATATAGGTGCAAACAGTCTTAGCCCAGCTCCTGGAGTATATATCAGGCAAACAAAACCTCTGTTGGCACATCATCCAGTGGATCAAACAGATGAGAAATATGATGAAGAAACTGAAGATTTAGTTGCACTATTTATAGGAAGGGCAACAAACCAACCAACTACTTAGAAAAGATTAGTGTTGAATCCCAAAGGGTCATTGTTTCTACAACTCCTTCAACTTCTTTGTCATTTTTGCTTTAAGAGGACCTTGTTGATGGCCCCCACCTTAGAATAGTTACTTTTTTTTGAGCTTACATCTGTATATATATATATTGTGATTATATATTAAACTGATATGTACACTCAATTATATATATATAATGCCAACTTCATGGTCAACTTTTGGGTGTTTTGTAAGTGGTTGGGATATTTTCTTATGAGTGTGTTGTTCTTACTTGTTGGATTCTAGACCGGGCACATATCCCAACATATCCTTTTTGTACCCCTTTTATGTTTAACATGTAGGGAGCCGTATAATGCTCCTTCTACCAATATATATATATATATATATANATAAAAGATTTCAACTTCTAAAGGAAAATTTAGAGGCATTTAATTTCTTTTTGAAATATTGCCTACTCGTTGACAATGACACATGTTTTAATATATATATTAAAACCTCTAAATAGAGTAGGCCAATAAAAGCCAGATTGAAAACTTTGTGAGAAGTTCTATCAATCCCAAAATGACCTCCAAATTTAGAATCATGAATTTTTTGGATAAATTCTTCAATTTTGTTATAAGGCACACATCTCTGCATAACTAAATCTTTACATTGTTTGTACAGTTATGGGCCATCACAAAAGTAAAATTTTGCATTGTGAATAAACTTCTTCTCTTGTTTTTTTTTCACCAATGTAGTAAAATACCACAAATAATGTAATTTACAAAATCAGCATACCACAATATTTCCCATCCTTTAACAGCATAAAGTTGTTCATGAGGAAATGTTTCATTAATTTCTTTTTCAAGATCAAATGTTTCTTCCTGTTCCGGTCTAGATAAATGATCAGCAATTTGATTATCAGATCATTTCCTATCGAGTACCACAAAATCAAAAAAATAAAATTATTTCATCAAAAGTACCCATCTAATTGATCTTGGTTTCACATCATTCTTTTGCATCAAAAATTTTAAAGCTGAGTGGTTTGTATGCACAACATATTTAGCTTTAATTAAATATGACCTAAGCTTATCAAAAGCATAAAAATGGCTATTAACTCTCTTTCAGTAGTGGTATAATTAATTTGAGCATCATTGAGAGTTTTTCTAGCTTAGTGTATAACTTTAAAAATTTTGTCATATCTCTTTCCTAAAATAGCTCCTATTGCATAATTAATTCAAATGGCTTTTCCTAGTCATGTTAAACAATTATAAGAGCAGTGATCAATTTTTTCTTCAATGTCTTAATGAAATTAAAGCACTCTTGATTAACTCCTCTTATTTTAGTGGGTGGAGGTAGGTTAGAAATAACTTGAATTTTTGACGAATCTACTACCACATCATTTTTTAAAATTTTATGCCCTAGCACAATTCCTCCTGCAACTGTAAATTGAAAATTTTCATAGTTTAATACTAGATTCATCTTTTCACATCATTCCAGAACTTTGTATAAATGATTTAAACATACTTTAAATGAAGTTCCAAACATAAAAAAATCATCCATAAAGGCTTCTATCCCTTTTTCAATTAAATTACTAAAAATCGATATCATACATCTTTGCGATGTTGCGGGTGTGTTACATAAACCAAAGGGAATTCATCGAAAAGCCAAAGTACCATAAGTACTAGTAAATGTTGTCTTCTATTGATCCTATTGAGTAATTAGTATTTAATGATAGTCGGTATATCCATCTAAAAAACAAAAATATCTATGGCTAGCTAGTTCATTCAACATCTAGTCCAATGCAGGTAAAGGAAAATTATCTTTTCTGGTGGTCAAATTTAATTTCTATAATCTATGCAGATTCGATATCTAGTGATTTGTCTTGTTGATATTATTTCATTATTCTCATTTGTAAGTACAGTTACACCTCCTTTCTTTGGAATTCATTTTTAACATAGTGAATTGGACTCACCCAAGAACTGTCTGAAATAGGAAATATTATTCTCGCATCTAACCATTTTAAATTCTCTTTCTCAACTACTTCTTTCATCATTGGATTTAATCTCCTATGCGGATCAGCTTTTGGTTCATGATGTTCTTCCAATAAAATTTTGTGCATACAAGTCATAGGACTAATTCCTTTAATATCAGCTAATGTCCATCCAAAGGTTTTCTCATATCTTTTTACGATTTCCAACAACTTTTGTTCTTGTGCATCAGTTGATTCTGAGGAAACAATAAAATGTAATCTAGCTAAATCTCTTAAAAAGGCATATTTTAAGTGTGTATGAAGTATTTTCATTTCTAGTTCAGAAGGTTTCTCAATCGATGAAATCTAATTTTTGTTATTATCCATAGGATCTAATAAATCAAATTGCTCCTAAACATAATCTAATTCTTCATTAATCACTTCCATAGATTCTTCTTGAATTATACCATCATCCTCATACTCAAAATATTCTTCTTCAGTTTTCTTTTCAAATGTATTCGTCAAATATTCATTTCTTAAATATTTATTAATTTCCATTTTGAAGCATTCATCCTCTTATCCTTTTGTTGGATATCTCATTGAATTTTCAATATTAAATGTGACCTCTTGATCACTAACTCTCATCGTCAATTGTCCTTTCTACACATCTATTAAAGCTCTTTCCATGGCAAGAAATGGCCTTCCTAAAATGATAGGAATTTTTGTATCTTCCTCTATATCTAACACAAAAAAATCCACAGGAAAGATAAATTTATCAACCTTTACCAAAACATCATCTATAACTTCTTTATCATAGGTAATCAAATGATCAACTAACTGAAGAGTTATAGTAGTAGGTGAAGTTTCTCCTAAACCCAACCTTCTGAAAATTGATTGAGGCATAAGATTAATACTGGCTCCCAAATCACTTAAAGCTTTTCCAAAAAAGTATTCACCAATAGCACAAAGAATAGTAAAACTATTAGGATCTTTAAGTTTTTCAGGAAACTTTTTTCTAAAATATAGCATTACACTCCTCACTAAGTGCAAAAATCTCATTATATTGAAACTTCCTTTTTTTAGTAAGTATATTCTTCATAAACTTCACATAGCTTGGCATTTGTTTTAGTGCTTCAACAAATGGAATGTTTATTGTTAATTTCTATAATATTTCTAAAAAAATTGTAAATTTTTTATCTTTGTTTTTCTGCTTCATTCTTTAAGGAAATGAGGGTGGATATCTTTCTACAATAATTTTCATTTGTTTGATAAGATATTCTAACTCAAAATGAAAATTTTCATTAGATTTTTCGATTTCCTCCCCTTCTTTTTCAACTTCAACTTCTTTTTGAACTTTATTTCCAATTTTTTTTCCACTTCTCAGTTGAATAGCCTAAATTTACTCTTTGTTCTGATCCTTAGAATTAACTTCAACATTAATAGGCAACATTCCTGGAAGTCTATTGTTAAGTTCAGTAGCAAAACATCCTAATTGATTTTCCATATTTCTAATTGCAGCTCCTTGACTTTGTAATTAACTTCCCATTTGCAATATTAATTCTGCCATTAACAATTTCTTCCCCTTACTCTGTAAATTGCTATTAAAACATGGAGGGTGATACGGTTTGTAGTTTGAATTCCATTGATTGTTGGAGTTTCCCAATGGGCTTGCAGCATTGTTCACTCATTACGGATTTACAACATTACAGTTATTGTTACTCCAATTGAAATTCGGGTGATTTTTCCAACTAGGATTATAATAATTGGAATAAGTATTATTAGATCAGTTTTTTATTGCATTTAAAGTCTCATACGGTGATTGAGATTCTATCATTTGTCCCAATGAATTTTCCTCAAGCACAGGAGGTGTCTAAGAATAATTCGTTTCATATTGATATATATTCTTTGATATTGTAGCAATTTTAATAGCCAACATAAAAATTGTATCAGAATCATGAATACTAGTTAGTCTTTTTAGATTTACCCTCTCAGACAGCCATTGAAAATTATTAGTAGCCATCTTCTCAATTAGAGAGTACACTTCATCAAATAGTTTTGACATTAATAATCCACCACCAGCATCATCAATTATTGATCTAAGAGATCCAACCAATCCATTATAAATAGTTTGAATTAATAACTAATCTGGCAATTCATGGTGTGGACTCTTCCTAAGGAGATCTTTAAATCTTCTCAAGCTTTATAAATTGATTCTCCTTCAAACTGACAAAAAGATGTATTATCATTTTTGAGCTTAGTGGTTTTCAATGGTGGGAAATATTTAGATAAAATCATTTGATATAGGTCTCCCCAAGTTTTAATAGATCCAGGTTCTAACAAGTTTAACCACATCATAGCTTTATTCCTTAATGAAAAAGGAAAAAGTTTAAGTCTAACGACATTATTGGACACTCCATCATATTTAAATGTAGCACACAATTCTTGAAAATTAGCAAGTTGTAAGTTAGGATCTTCATTCGGTGTTCCCATAAACTGATTATTTTGTACCATTTGGATAATAGATAGTTTAAGCTCAAATGAATTGACAGCTATAACGGGGTTTTGTATACTCAAATGAATTTTATCTGTTGTAGGATTAACATAATATCCTAAAGGTATCTCATGATGTTCATTTTAATTTCTAGAATTATTTAAGTTGCAAGTCATTTTGTTCAAATTATATCTCTTTTTACTTTTTTCAAATTTTTCTAATTGTTCTTTATAACTCCAAATTGTAAGGTATTAAACTTGCCAATCCTAAACTACACATACACAAACCCAATAAGAAATATAAAAATAAGAAAACATATTAAAATATAAAAATATTTAATTAAACTACAAAAAGTTTTTTAGTTCAAATAAAATCCTCTTAATTATAAAGTATTTTACTGTTACTCCTTGTTAACGGTGCCAATAACTTAATGCACGAGCTATTAGCACTAATAGTAAATATACAATTCAATCCCACTAAAAATAAATTCAGTATAAGTAATTTAATCTTTTAAAATCTTTAAGCTGACAAACTCATAATATTAACACAATTATACACATTGCTCAAGTAATAAAGGGCTTTAATGGAGTCCTATGTATCGATCCTACAAAGAGTTAGAAATTCTTATGGTTATAACTTCAAACATAATATTCAAACTATAAAACTTAAGTAAGCAAAAAAAATCTAAAAGAAATTTAATGTGCGCTAAATGAAATGTTGTTAAAAAACTAAGTTAACTAAACTAACTACTAAAATTCAAAAGTAAACATATAAAGACTGAACAAAGTTTTGAAATGAGGAGTTCAAATGTAACAAAGCATCCTTCCCCTTTACAATGAGTTTATGGAATGTGAAGAAATTAAAATCATTCAAAATACATATATAAAATTGTATTGTGCCAAATAGGAGCAATCCTATTCCTTGCCCTCTGAGAGTGAATAAAGAACATTGACTAATCCAAAGTTTAGTCCTTAAATATGTGGTTAGGTTGAGATGATATTGGCTGCCACTCAGGAGCTCTCACTTCTCCCTTGCCTAAGGACTAACAATCTTACTTTAGTTTCCAAGCAACTGGACCAAATTGGAGAATTTAATCTCTCACCTTAAAATCTCCAATTCTACGTCCATCAAAGTATATTTATCTATTTATTTGCACGCAACCCCATGAATCACATTCTCACCCATGAAATTCAATGTGGCTCTTACCTTGTTGTAGAAATCATAGCCCTTTTGGATCGTATGTTTCTCAACAAATTTTAACATTTTTAATTGAACAAATCAAAAAGTAAATGAAGATCAGAGTTTGAATCATCAAAATTTATTGACCATTAAAACCTTACAAAACAAAACTAATTCTTCACAAAACCATATCTTATTGTAAGGAGGGAGATAAAAAAGACTACTCAGAATTCATGAGAAGAATACAACAAAACACAGATTTCATATATAAAAATAAGTTTACAAAATAAAGAAAGATATGAACACAACTTATCTCACACTCCTTCCTAAGCAAATTCCTAGAAGTTCCCTTTATGCACATTCTCTCTTTACAATCACACTCAATTTTCTCTTAGAAGTGTAATGAAGAAGAAAGCTCCAACCTTCCCTTTCCTTTTACAACCCTAGAAAAAAATCCTCTCTTGCCTAAGACTTCTCTTTCACACTAAAACCTTCCCCTTTATGTCAAGCCCCCTCTTTCTTCTCTAGAATCCTTTCTTTTTAATTAGAGATGGCCTTTTTTCAAAAGAACTTCAAAATCCCCTCTAATATTTCCTTTAAAAGCCACGTCTTTTAACACCAAGAGACAAGTCCCTCTTCCAAGGGACATATCTTTTCAATAAAGAGCCTTCTAAAGTATCTAGATGCATTGAGCCACTCCATGGGACGGTTGAATTGTTTGGATCCTTCTAAAACTACTCAAAAATATTTACGAACTGCCTTACTCAATCTTAATTTGCCTCTGGCACTTCTGGAGCCAGTTCTCGCACCTCTGGCATTAGCCTAATGAAGTTCATGCTGTTCTCTACATTATGGCAGTTTTGGCACCGCTTCTCTGTGAAATGGCGCCTCTAGTGCCAGTTTCTGGTACTTCTTGTGCCAGCTCTCTAGAAAATGACACTTCAGATGCCAATCTCATTCCTCTGGCACCAGGATTATAAAAATCTCCATTTTGGCTCCAAATTTCATCCTTTTTTCTACATTTTGCTCCAAATGTCTAAAATTGATATTCCTGCAACAAAAATATGGAAATACCCTCCTTTAAATTGCAATATCACCAAAATAAGCATAAACTATATACATAAAATAGTACATTATTTTAGAGTATCAGCAGTACATTTGAAGGTTGGTGTAAGACCACCTCATGCACCTGGCAATAGTGGTACCTCTTAGCTGTTTCTATACAGTTGAACATCTTTGTTGATGATACACTTAAAATATATAGTTTTTTATACACATTTTGATACTTAATTTTTGAGATATTGTGCTTTAATGAAGAGTCTTTGTGCATTTTTCAGGTACAATCAAATGGATGAAAAATGTTAAAAGAAGTGAATAAGGGTCAAATTCGGAGCAAAAATGAACTAGGGCACCTAAGCGCCCAGGACTGACGCCTAAGAGCCCGAGGCTTGAGCCTAAGTGCCAGGTACCCTGTGCTTAAGTGCCAAAAGTAGTTTTTTGATGATTCATTGAATTTAGATATATTTTTGAAGAGGTGTCTGAAGCAACCCTTGGTAAAAATATGGGAATTATCCCATGGACACAAAAATTCATTCAATTAGCTTTTAAGGAGGCAACTTCTAGAAGATTCATTAAATGGAGACACATTTTAAAGGATGCCAAGGAACTATTTGAAATTTTATTAAAGAAAACTTGGATCATCAAACCAAGAGGCCAACCACCCATCAGATTTTACAGCCACCATCCATCCACGTAACCGCCGCCGACAGTAGTAGCTACTTTCTTTTTATTTTGACTGTTTGTTTGTATTGTGAGTGAAGGAAGAGAATTCAAAGAAACTTCAAAACATTTGGTGGAGATGAAATGAGATAAGTGTTTATCTTTATGACGACACTTGGTTTTAATCTAGATTTCTTGTTTGTGTGCATGATTTCTACTTTTAAACTCATTTGTGGTTATGTTTTCTCCATGGATTCTGAGTAGTTTTGATTTATCTTTTTTTCTTAAAATGATAGGTGATTAAGTATTAAATGGATGTTGTCTGAAGTATTAGGCTTTAATGTTGGAAGAAGTTGTGATGATTTGAAACCTTGTACTTTATTTAATTCTTGATTTGACCAATTAAGATGTTAATACCCATTGTGAGAACATGTAAGATCTGAGATGGTAATGTCTCAATCAAAAAATGGTTAGAATCACATATTGAATTCATGAATGAAAATGTAGTTCATTGGGTTGAGTGCAAGTAAATAGGAAAATAAACTTTTCAAGGGTGTAGAATTAGAGGACTTTAGAGTGACAGACTAAAGCCCCCAATTTGATTTATAGTTTTTGGTTTTGATACGAGATGTTAGCCCCTAGGTGGAGGGAGAAGACGAAACTCTAGAGTGAGAGCTAGTATCTTCATTTCTACCCTATCTTCAAGACTACTCAAACTATAGATTAGCCAATGTTCTTTATAGCATTTCTAGTAGGGGTAAGGAATATTATTGCTCCTATTTGGCAAAACACATTTAGTATACTTCCACAACATAATTTTTATACTTATTACTGATTCATGATAAGGAAAAAGATATTTTATTTATATAGCCTTTATCTTAAAAAAAATTTAGTTAAGTTAATAAGTTGCTTACGTTATTTTCTTAAATAAAAAATTACAAAAAGAATCAAGTTTTCATTCCTATTATAGCTTCTTAAGTTTAAGTAAGATTGTTTTGTGAAGTAGATTTTTGTCATCTAAACTTTCTAGTTTCTTAAAGAGAATATTGTTAATCTCCCTATGGGTTTGATATTCGAGTCTGAATCAAAAAGTCCTATATTACTTGATAACGATATGTATACTTACGTAGTATCCCATATTTTAATATTACATTTGTATTCTTATTTGTTTCATAGTGGAAAACTTACTTAGCTTTTGCTTGTGATCAAGTTTTTGACTTCATTACAAATTAATAATAACTATTAAGGAATTAAGCATAAAATCACATATATCACATTTTACATCTATATATAAAGTCGGGATCAAGTTTTTGGTGCCATTGCTAGGATATAAAAAACAAAAATTTACAAAATTTTCAAAAGAGTTTTTAGAAAGAAAAAATTTCTATTTTCAAAAAGTTTTATTTAAACTTTAAGATTTATTATAGGAATATTGCAGTGTTGTTTTTATATATTAAGTTTTTATTTGTGTATTTTTATTTTATTTTAATTTATATGTATTTTATAGTAATATATGCGTAGGTCAGGTTCCACAGGATTTGTGCCTTATGATTCTGAATTAGAAAAAACACTTAGAAAAATAAAAAAAAATTAAAAATTACTAAAAATTTTCAAGAAATGATAAATCAAAATAATATAAATGTTGAAGAATTTAGACTTTTAAAAGATTATGCAAACAGTGGATGAACTTCATTGTAGTATTTAAAAACCCGCTGTAGTGGCTAATTTATTTGAACTTAAATATGTTATTATCCAAATGGTATCAAATAAACACTTTGGGGGACCACTAACAAAAGATTCAAATTTACATCTTGCTAATTTTCTTTATTTATGTGCTACATTTAAATATGGTGTATCAGATGATGCTATAAAACTTAGATTATTTGCTTTCTCACTAAGGGATAAAGCTATGATATGGTTACATTCATTATCACATAGATCTATTAGAACTTGAAGTGTTTTAGTGCATAAATTCCTTGCTAAATATTTTCTACTAGTCTCGGCTTCAGAATCTTGTGCTACCCAGCTACTTGCTAAATGATGAGTTTCGAGTTGCCATAGAAGATGATGTTTGACAAGTCCACTTAAGTCACCATTGTAGTCCGTTGATCAAAGCTTCATATTCTGCCTATGTTCATGCAAGGTTCTATTAGGTTTGATAAGAATCTCAACATTGCCTGATCCTATGTGACGAAAGCTAGACACCAACCCCAGCTTTGCGTAGTATAGCTGTTTGTGATCCTTTATCTTTTATGGCTGATGAAGCTCTATCGAAGTACATCTCCGAACATTGATCACTGAACTGTTCCACTTACATTAGCTTGTTCATCTAGCAAGTCATCACTGAGAAAGGATCAACAATTAGTGGGTGTACTATGAGGAAGTCCTCCAAAATCTACCCTTTGATAGCTTGAAGGGGAATGAAGGTTATATAAAAATGGCAATAAGATCATTGACCACATTGCTAACCTCCCAGAAAATGTTGGATGGCTCTTCAAATATTACAACAGATTAACTTTTAAAATGAATTTTTCCTTTCGAGAAAGCATGTAGTGTCAAAACTTCTTGGTGACAAAATTCCAAGCCATACAATGCTTCTCAATGGGAGGATACTTCAGCTCGACCAGTATTAGACATCAACTCAACTAGTAGGGTACATTTTCCTTACCCTCATCATTAACTTGAGCTAGCAAGCTCCGAGAGAGTTGTTTAAAGTCGTTGTATAAAGTATCAAAGGTTTTTCTAGGATAGGAGTTGCCAATACAAGAGCTGTCATTATGTATTTTTTTATTTCTTTAAAATTCTGTTGGCATGGTTCTCCCCAATAGAATTTGGCATTCTTTCAAAGTAAAGTTGAAAAGGGTTGCGCCTTCTTAACAAAGTAGATATAAACCGTCTTAGGTATGCTAATTTGCCTTGAAAGATTGTAGTTGCATCATGGCTCTAGGAAGTGGCATTTCTAAGATGGCTTTAATCTTGTCTGGATCGATCTCGATTCTCTAATGAAGGAAAATGAATCTCAGAAATTTCCTGGATGTGACACTAAAAATACACTTTAAATGATTAATTTTAGGATTACATTACTGTAATCATTCAAAGACAATCCTTAAATCACACAGGTGGTCTACTTGTTGTTTGCTTTTGATAACCAAGTCATCCACATAACACTCCACTTTGTTGTGGATGAGGTTAGAAAAAATCCTTGTCATAGCTCACTGGTAAGTTGCTCCAGCATTCTTCAATCAAAATGACATTACTATGTAACAATAGATTCTAATTGGCATTTTCAAAGTTGTAAGCACTGTATCTTCCAGAGTCATCTTGATCTGATTGTACCTATATGATCAATCCATAAAGAAGAAAATTTCATGTGACGATGCAATATCCAACACTAAATCCAATATTGATATAAGAAACTCATCCCTTGGGCATGCTTTGTTCAAGTCCCTGAAGTAGACACTCACCCAAAGTTGTTTATTTTTCTTCTTAACCGGTACAACATTGGCTAACCATGTGGGAAATTGCTCTTCTCGCACAAAGTAAGTGTCTATTACTTTCTTCACCTCAGTAATGACTTGATGTTCTATTTTGAGGCACATTCTTCTGGGAGATTATTTTACTGGAGTCTTATTCTGATCCATTCCAAGAGAATGCACTGTGACATCGGAAGATAATCCTGCCATCAAGTCATAAATTAAAGCAAAAAAATCCTTGAATTCTAACAGTAAATTGATTAAATATGTAGACTTCCACATTGAGTAGAGAACTTATGAAGGTAGGTCGGGGCTACTTCTCAGTCCCAAGATTAACTAACCTTAATCTATCAACTGTTATTTTAATTTCTTATTCAAATTCTGGTAGAGCGACATCTATTTGATAATCTTCAAAATTATCATCAACATTGAGACAGACCTCTTCTAACCTACTAGTAACAACCATACAAAATTTTGAATTTTTGATTGGTCCTATCATATGAAATCCTACACCTTTTTTTGAGTTGAGAGCTTGACCTTTAATATTCCATAATTTCTTAAAAAGATGTTGACAAAAATGTAGAGCAGTTGATTTTGGTCGGTAATACCAATTAGCAAGTCTTCATCGGTGAAGGTTACCCCTGGCTATTGCTTAAAGAACAAACTTCATTTAAGTATGTGCTAGCCAACTGAGCTAACAAAATTTTTGGATCAAGTAATTCCTTGTTCAATGCTTCTCTTATCTCCTTTGACAGGATTATAGCACCGTAAATGCTTAGCTTTGCTAGCAACTTCTTAAGATGAGCTAGTAAATTATAATCCACTTTATTCGAGCCTCTGATTTCCTCCTGAGCATGTGTTTATTCCTTTGGTAAAGGCGGCTCTTCACGAGTAACATTTTTTTATCTTTCTCCATTGGAGCCATTCTTAGGGGTAACACTTTCCCACTTCTCAGATTCACTTCTGTGATCTCTTCCACCTCCTTTGTTGGACCTAGGGTTCTCCTCCTGATGTCATGACTGATTCATTTGGCATTGATTCTAAATAAAAAAAAGTCTAAGTTGATGGCAACCAGTGTTCCTTGGAACTCAAGGACTAACTCCTCACTTTCTGAACTAACATAGTTGGTATTGTCGATATCATCTTTGTTTTCTCTAGCGTATCCATCAGATTTTAGTATGATTTAAGTATCATTTGGTGAATCAAAATTGAAGTTAAATTGGTTGTGGTCAGTTATGTTGTCGTTAGAGATAATCAAAATGTAGCCAAAAGTGCAACTCTTATAATAAAAAGACCCTGGAGGGGCGTAGAGATAATCATACAAAGTCAATGGTTGGAAGGATTTCTCCCCCAAATCTGAGACAACAAATCTAATGGGGCAACCCCTATCCTACCCTTCACGCTATCATCCCTTACTTCATCCATGATCTCTTTCTTCCATTATGGTGGCTCCTCCGGTGTAATCTCCAACATCAGCTTGATAGGCTGCAGAATCTAAGTGGTGGCTTACACCGAAGATGTCTGAAACTAATCCAGTATGTTCTTAGAGGAACTACCACAAATTGTGCTCCATCCGCCCTTATCTGCATATGGATCAATCAGAATAACTGGATTGGTTGAAATCGTATTTACAGAACCTATTTTAGATTCTTTTAAATATTCTTTTGAAATATTTATATTTTTATTTTTGAAATTTCTGTCGAGCCAATCCTTGAAGCTAAAACAACTCGTTATGGTATGTCCAAGTAATTTATGGTTAGGGAAGTAGTTGGAGTGATCCTACTTATCAACCTCCTTTAGCTTATTTGGCTCAAGAGATCTGAACTAAGGCTTCTTCATTACGTTCCAAAACTTCTTTGCTATAACTTCATCTTTGAAGAAGCACACTCTGCTCAATTGGTCTATCAATGACAAACCCTACATCCCATCTGTCCTGTATAATCTCTGTTGGAATGACTATTCCCCAGGCAGACTGTACTGCTTAACATACTGCTACTAAGATTGACTGCACTGTGATGACTGATGGGACTCCTGACAAGACTGTTCGGCCTGAATGCTCATTGGTTGCTTGCCCTTGTAGATAGTTGCCTCTATCTCAGACTTCTTCTCCAATGCTTTAAATGATATGGACTTTTCAGCCTTTTCCAAGGACTCCATAAGCTTAACATATTTTTGTAAACTATTGGTTTTACTGAGTAACTTCTTAAATTCTTTAATCATAAGTCCCGTAAGCATTAAGACTACCAAACCATGGATGCTCTTTAAGAAGAATCTTGATTGCATGTTGCTCCTGAAGCCGAGGCTTACATTTCATGTTCAAGCTCCTGCATCTCAAAAGTAGTCCACCAAAGTCTTGCTAGGTTTCTGTCGCTCTACCATGAAGTCTTTTATAGTGACATGGAGTTGAGCCCCAAATAATCTTTTCACAAACAAGTTCTCCAATTCAATGAACGTCATGAATGACCTATTAGGTAACTTGGCATACCAATCAAATGCGATCCCTAAGTGACTGCTCACGAACTGACAAAAAAGTAATGCTTCATTACCACTAGCATTGCAACAACTCACCTGAAAGTGTGCAATATGCTCTCGGGGGTTTTCCATTCCATCAAAAGTCCTAAAAAACAGCGGTACAAAGCCCTTAGGGTATGGTATGACATTGATTTCCTCCTGGTAAAGTATACCCTTTAAAATTGATACACCTCCTTTAATCTGTTCTAAGGCTTCCCTTACTTGTTGCTCGACCAACTTCTTGATGTCATTTCCTGGTATTATAAATTAAACTAAATCCTTCTTTTGTGGTTCATCCCTATTAGCAAAAGCGACTTCTTTTCTTTCATTTATAATGTGCACGATCTCAGGTTGGTTCACTTCCCGAGATGCCATCTGCTGTGGCTGTCACCGTTCATGCATTGTAGCCATGACAATTGCCATCTCCTCCAGTGACTTTTCCATTTAGCTAATTTGCTCATCCCTCAACTAAATGGCCCTTTGCAAGTCATCCGTGGTGCTCTCCTCGACAAAAGGTTGATCATCACATGCATATGCCACGACCCTGGCTTCGTCGACATTAACTTCCACAAATTTCTCATTGAGATAATTGAACAAATTGTAATCCTCGTCACTAACGACTAGTCCTCATTCTTTTGCCAATTCTAAAATCTCGGCTCTGAGCTTCCTTATTTTGTCATTGAATGCTTTCTCTTTAATTAGCTTAAGATTAGTAGAATTTTCTTAACCATCATTCTATTCTGCAACAGACTCTGAAGAAACGGCATTAACAACAGTAAGAGCATTAGACTCATGATCCATCTCATAGAATTTCACCACGGGCTTCTCAAGGTGTACTGGTGCGGCAACCTTAGGTATCCACACTTTTTTGCTTTGATTTTGATGCCTTGAGATGAAGTTTCTTTGTGGGGACATTGGTATATTGAAGAGAA
>JXCR01131922.1:12010-34498 GCA_002079205.1 Phalaenopsis hybrid cultivar
ATATATATATATATACATAAATATTATATTATTGTAGAATTTTTATGGTATTTTTATTTAGTGTTGTATAGTAAATTTATAGAGAAACCTGTTAAAAAAAACAACAAAAGTACTATAACATCGCTTAAGCACCAAACTCAGAGCCTGATGACACTGTAGTAAAGCCTATGCACCATTGTAGCAAAGCCTAACTTCCATGTAGGTTTCTTAACATGGATTTTCCAGAGAGCTCAAGGCTTAGGTGCCAACTTTTCAGCTCTTATAGGCCCATACTTAGACCTAGGCACCAAATTATTGTGCCACGGTGTTGTTAATGCCAAAATGAAAGATAATTAGAAAAGGGAGCCAGAGCCTTATCACCAGAACATAGTTCCTAGTCACCAAGCAGAACACCTAGGATTTATTATTCTGGAGTTTGATTTGATGACCCAAATAAAAATAGTCATGCATACCGAAATTCAAACCGACAGGGGGGGGGGGGTTGGGAGAGATAATGATTGAAGTGCTTGAAATTACTTAAATGGTGATAATGTGTTTGAGCATAAAAGAGTGTTGAGAATATATTGAGGAGTCTAGTAAGTGTATCCCGGTGTGTTTGGTGTCATAACAGTAAAGTTCATAAGGGGTATGAATAGAGTAAGATTGTGTGAAGAGGAGTTTTGTGGAGGAGCATTTGGAAGAATTTGGGCATAGAGCCTGCATATTTTATTACAAGATATTCTAAATGTAACTTTCCTTTTTTTTATTTTTTATTTTACTTAGAGTTGAATACTTTTCACAAGTTGTTTGCAAACATGACTTTTAACTAAGCTATTTTTTGTCAGATTAGTGTTTGTGCTGTGACTTTCATTTATCATGTTCTATGTGATAAGTCTGGATCTTTTAATCTTCTAAAAATATTTTCTCCTAGATTGGCAAGGTTAGTTGTTAAAATTAGTTGTAATCTAGACATTTTAGAAGGAAATTAGTGGAAAAATTAAGTTAGCACACATTACTTTGGTAGAATAGAAATATGACTACTAGAGTGCAATCAAAAGAGAAATATGAACTCATTGGGATTTTTTGCTTGCTTATGGGCACTATGTGTAATATTAAACTCTCATATTTTTTAATACATTGGAAGAGACTAAAGAGTGCATTTGTTTTTTATTTTTTACAAAATTAGAAATTTATTGAATAAATTAAGATCATTTTACATCAAGAATTCATATAATTTTCTTATGAAAAAAAAGAAATAAGAAAAAAATTTGAATTTTAATATTTAGTATTAGAAAACTCTATTTGGAGTTAAATTTGGTGATTAATCTAGTTTTAGAAGTGACCTAGTTCTATATGGGATCAATATCTCGGACTCTGAATTTATATATTATTTGATCGCAACATAATTTTTTGTTAAACATGTGTACTTTAACACCATAGATAAGTAATTTTTTCCATGCAATAAATGGATCTTTGAAACTTCCAGAAGTGGTGTCAAGGCCCTAGGTTTGAATGTTTAAGTGCTAGATAGTTGGCTTAGAGGCTTTATGCTCACAAAAAAATCCATGTTCAAACATCCTAACATGGCTCCTAGAATATTGGACATAACATTGAGGTGCTTCAATATTGTTCACCAAATCATTTTGATTTTAATTGTAAAGGTTTTCCTACACATAGTCTTACAAATTCTTTAAATATATATAGAAAAAAATGAAATAAAGCCAAATATTTGCGGCAAGTTTTCATATATTTTCCGCACTTAATAAACAATAATTGATTCTTAATTTTTGAAATTTTGAATTTCTTTTAGAGTTTTGTGCTTAGGTATTTGAATTTTTCTTTCTTTTCTCTCCTAAAAAACAATCACACATAAGATAATAATGATGAAGAGGAATAATGGCACATATAATCTAGAAACTTTGTCAGTGTAGAAGAGGAAAGGTATGACTAGTCCATTACCTATAATAATGTTATTTTTAAAAGTGAGCTTAAGAGTTTTGTGAGGGCCTCATGGGGGGTGGGGGATGCAGGGTTGTGGTGGGTAGCATTATTATTCAAAAAGAAAGGAAAATTTTTAGAAAGGACCCTTAAGTTACTATTATCCTTACAGTGTGTGAGTTCTTTGAATACATTTTGGAACATCGGTACTTTAAAGCCATTGTAAGGGATGAAGGGTCTCATTTTATAATGTTACAATCAATTTATCCTACAAATTAATTAGTTTAGAAATAGATGATTATTTATCCTTTATTAGTGGAAACTTTGATTTTGATTAAATCTCGAGTTTCATAACTGGTATGAATCTAATGTTCAGTGGAAAAAGAGAGCAAAAATTATTAACTTTCATGCCTTTTTTATTTCTATTAAGTGAAAATCTTAACATTAATACATTTTAAAACCAATTTAAAGGCTAGTGGGAATATGAGCAAGGTGATTAAGATTAAACCTTAAGTTACTATTATCCTTACAGTGTGTGAGTTTTATGACAACGTTATGGAACATTAAAACTTTAAAGCCTTTGTAAGGGGTAAAGGGTCTCATTTGATAATGTTACAACCAATTTAGCCTACAACTTACTTGTTAAAGAATTAGATGATTATTTAGCCTTCTAATGGACACTACAATTTTTATGAAATATTGATTTTCTTAACTAACTCTAAATCTAATTTAAGTACTTGAAATTACTTAAATGGTGATGATATGTTAGAGCATAAAAGAGTGTTAGAAATATATTTGAGGAGTCTAGAGAGTGTATCCTGGTGTGTGTAGTGTCAATATAATAAAGTTCATAAGGAGTATGAGGAGAGTAAGATAATGTAAAGAAGAGTGTCGTGGAGGAGAATTTGGAAGAATTTAGGCATAGAGCCTGCATATTTTATCACAAGATATTCTAGATGTCACTTTCATTTTTTTATTTTTTACTTTTACTTAGAGTTGAATACTTTTCAAAAGTTGTTCGCAAACATGACCTTTAACTAAGTTATATTTTGTCGGATTAGTGTTTGTGTTGTGACTTTAATTTATCCAAGTTGATTTCATCATGTTCTTTACAAAAATATGGTGTTAAAGTACACATGTTCAAATAATTTTTTTCTGAAAAAAAGAATAAGAAAAAATTTTGAATTTTAATATTTAGTATTAGAAAACTCTATTTGGAGTTAAATTTTGCAATTAATATAATTTTAGAAGTAACCTAGTTCTATATGGGATCAATATCTCGAACTCTAAATTTATATATTATTTGATTGAAACATACTTTTTTGTTAAACATGGGTACTTTAACACCATAGATAAGATGTTTTTTATTTTCTTTAAATGGATATTTGAAGCTTCCAGATGTGGTGTCAAGGCCCTAGGTTTGGACGTTTAAGTGTTGGATAGTTGGCTCAGAGACTTTATGCTCACAAAAAAATCCATGTTAAGACATCCTAACATGGCTCACTATTGGTCACCAATTATCCTACAAATTACTTGGTTTAGAAATAGATGATTAATTTTCTTTTTTTAATGGACACTCCAATTTTGATTAAATCCTGAGTTTCTTAACTGGTATGAATCTAATGTTCAATGGAAGAAGAGAGCAAAAATTACTGACTTTCATGCCTTTGTTATGACTACTGAGAAAAAAGCTTAACATTATTTCATTTTTAAACCAATTTAAAGGCTAGTGGGAATATGAGCAAGGTGATTAAGATTAGGAAACCTCAAGTTACTATTATCCTTACAGTGTGTGTGTTCTATGACAACGTGTTGGAACATTAAAACTTTAAGGCCTTTGTAAGGGGTAATGAGTCTCATTTGATAATGTTACAATAAATTTTGCCTATAAATTACTTGTTAAGGAATTAGATGATTATTTAACCTTCTTAATGGACAATACAGTTTTGATGATATCTTGAGTTTCTTAACTAACTCTAAATTTAATTGAAGTACTTGAAATTACTTAAATGGTGATGATATGTTAGAGCATAAAAGAGTGTTAAAAAATATAATGAAGGAGTCTAGAGAGTGTATCCTAGTGCTTGTGGTGTCAGTACAGTAAAGTTCATAAGGAGTATGGAGAGAGTAAGATAGTCTAAAGAAGAGTGTCATGGAGGAGCATTTGGAAGAATTTAGGCATAGAGCCTGCATATTTTATCACAAGATATTCTAGATGTCACTTTCCTTTTTTTTATTTTTACTTTTATTTAGAGTTGAAAAATTTTCGCAATTTGTTTGCAAACATAAATTTTAACTAAGTTTTGTTTGATTAGTGTTTGTGTAGTGACTTTTATTTATCCAAACTTATTTCATCTTGTTCTATGTGATAAGTGTGGATCTATTAATCTTCTAAAAATTTTTGCTCCTAGATTGGCATGGTTAGTTGTTAAAATTAGTTGTAATTTAGATATTTCAGAATAAAATTAGTGGAACGATTAAGTTAACACACATGACTTTTTTAGAATAGAAATATGACTACTAGAGTGCAATCAAATGAGAAATATGAATTCATTGGGTTTTTTGCTTGCTTATGGGAACTATGTGTAACATTAAACTCTCATAGTTTTTACTACATTAGAAGGGACTAAAAAGTTCATTTGTTTTTTATTGCTTATAGAATTAGGAATTTTTTGGATAAATTAAGATCAATTTACATCAAGAATTCAAAGAATTTTCTTATGAAAAATAAAAGAATAATTTTTTTTTGAATTTTAATATTTAGTATTGGAAAACTCTATTTGGAGTTAAATTTGATAATTAATCTAGTTTTAGAATTGACCTAGCTCTATATGGGATCGATATCTCGGACTCTAAATTTATATATTACTTGATTGAAACATACTTTTTTGTTAAACATGTGTACTTTAACACCATAGATAAGCTTTTTTCTATTCCTTAAATGGATCTTTGAAGTTGCCACATGTGGTGTCAAAGCCATGGGTTTAGGCACCTGAGTGATGGATAGTTGGCTCAGAGACTTTATGCTCATAAGAAAATCCATGTTTAGACATCCTAACATGGCACCTAGACTATTGGGCATAACACTGAGCTGCTTCACTATTGTTTACCAAATCATTTTTATTTTAATTGTAGGGGTTGTCCTACACATAGACTTACAAACTCTTGAAATATATATAGAAAAATTGAAACAAAGCCAAATATTTGTGAAAAATTTTCATATATTCTCCTCACTCAATAAACACTAATTGATATTTATTTTTGTGAGCTTGAATTTCTTTTAGAGTTTTTTGCTTAGGTAGTTCAATTTTTCTTTCTTCTTTCTCCTTAAAAAAAATCACAGATAAAATAATAACGATGAAGAGAAAAGGTGGCATATATAATCTAGAAATTTTGTTAGTGTAGAAGAAGAAAGGTATGCCTAGTCCATTACCCATAATAATGTTATTTTAAAAAGTGAACTTAAGAGTTTTGTGAGGTCGGGGGGCCGAGGGGGTGGTTAGTATTATTATCCAAAAAAAATGGAAAATTTTTATAAGGGAACCCATAAGTCACTATTATCCTTACAGTGTGTGAGTTCTTTGACAACATTATGGAACATCAACACTTTAAGGCCTTTGTAAGTGGTAAAGGGTCTCATTTGATAATGTTACAAACAATTTATCCTACAAATTACTCATTTTAGAAATGGATGATTATTTATCATTTTTTAATGGACTCCCCGACTTTGATTAAATCTTGAGTTTCTTAACTGGTATGAATTTAATGTTCAATGGAAGAAGAGAGCAAAAATTATTAACTTTCATGCCTCTGTTATGACTATTGAAGGAAAAGCTTAAAATTATTTCTTTTTTAAACCAATGTAAAGGCTACTGGGAATATGAGCAAGGTGATTAAGATTATGAACCCTCAAGTTACTTTTATCCTTACAGTGTGTGAGTTCTATGACAACATTAGGAAACATTAAAACTTTAAAGCCTTTGTAAGGAGCAAAGGATCTCTTTTGATAATGTTACAATCAATTTAGCCTACAAATTACTTGTTAAAGAATTAGATGATTATTTAGCCTTCTTAATGGACACCACGACTTTGATGAAATCTTGAGTTTCTTAACTAGGTATAAATTATTAACTTCCAATCCTCTGATACGACTATTGAGGGAAAATCTTAACCTTATTTCATTAATTTGCCAATTTAGAGGATAGTAAGAATATGAGCGAGGTGATTAAGATTAATACTATCTTTAAGAGTCATAGTCAGACGGGCATGCCCATAAATTTAAGAAAAATCATATAAGAAAACATTTTTAACATATTAAATTATAGTGCATTTATAGGTTATAACACCCTTCCCTTATTTATTTTCTTTTTACTCCAGCTAGCTCTTTAGAAGAACCATTTGAGGAGCAGATCTTTCTTAGTTCAGATTTGACTGGAAATAAGATTTAATCATTTAAGTGATCCTCTCATGAGCCTGGTGAAATTTTTTTCTAGACATATTTCCTTCCATTTTAGAGCATCCTACATCATATTAAGTAGGTGTAGAACTTAAGAGGGAAGGCCTTTGTCCTACAGAGAAGATTTGATGAAAGTTTCAGTTCACAACAAAAGATAGGTAATAAAATTCCCCAATCTATGATGGAACAACAACAAAAATTACTTACATGAATGATTTAAAATCAGCTTTGGTGCATATATTATAGAATTGCTAGCTGAATGTTGTCTTTAATTGTACATATTTTTTCTATAGCACCATCTTTCTAACAATATTTCGGACATAGTTTTACCCAATAGATGAAGACGTGGTAGAAGAAATAGCGAAGAAACATGAAGAATGAATCGGCAAGTATCCATGATTTTGTTTTGATTTATAATTTTTTTTTAATTATTCTATTAAAAATAAGTTTTTTTTTTAGAAGAGAGTGGGGGGCTGGAAGTAGGGAAATTTTCTTGTAGTTTTAAATATTTTTATTTTTTGTTGAAGCATTAAAGTTAGCAGAGCATCACAAAATTTTGGTATTTTTGTCATGACACCAGTTCTGAAATTTATATGTTTTCTTACTTTTGTTTCAAGCACCTAAAAGTTACATTAACAATTTTGTGGCAGACTAAAAAAAAGTTTGATTTCTATTAAGTCATTGTGTCTGAGTGATTTTCATTTTAAGTATATGACTTGATTTAATATTTGGCAAAAATCTTAAATTTAAAAGGAATAAGAGAATAATTTTGAAATTAAAATTCTATGAAATTATAAAATAATGAATAATTCACTAACTTAATAATAACTAAATTTTTTATTGAAACTTATATCTCTGCTGACATGGTCAACTTTAAAATAAACATACACATAATTAACTTTAAATTAATTTGATTAGTTAATTGGTTATTAGTCTTATATATAACATTATGATGGTAATTATCAACACAATTATAGTACTTGAAATCAAAATTAGTATTAAATTATGAATGATTGAAATATATTTGAGAATTTAAGGGCATTCAAAGTTATTACTAAGCAAATAAAGTGATCCTCTAAAAAAAGAAAAAATAGAAAAAAGATCAAAATGAAAAAAAGAATGAGAAAGAAAAAAATTTTGAGGCTAAACATTAATATAAAAAATGGAAACCTTACATTCTTTTCTATGTCAATATCAAATTTTTATTAAATTTAAATTAACTATATTAAATTTAAGATAGAAGCTAATAGTTATGATTATATGAATGATTAATATTAAAATTATATTATAATTTCTTGTTTATAATCCGTTAAGTAAAATATAGATATTATGAAGCAATGGGGGAGCTTTCTTTCAGAAGAGTAATATTGGAAGTAAGAACTTAGGATATTATTAGCTTATTACTATTGTCATTAATAAATTTATATGCTCATTTATTTTACCTAAAATTATTATTTTATCATGTTTAAATTTGAATCTAATTAGTACCAAATAAGTCCAAGTACATATTTGCATATATGTGATTACTTGATGATAAGCAATAATTTACGTTTGGGTGTATTTGTTGAGTGAGATGGGTGAAATAAAATAGAATTAATTTTTTTTTAGAATTAAGTTTTTTGGAATGTTTTTTACACTAGTTAATCTTTTTGTGCATAAATATCCAAAAAAGAAGAAGGCAAGAGACTTGGAGAAAAATTCAAGGTAACATTGCAGTGTTGTATTTACAATGTTGCTGCAGTTTGTGGAGTAAATGGACATGGAACTTCAGAACATATTGCCAAACAATTGTGTTTCAACACCTATCCATTGAATCAAAGACTCAACAGTAGCAAATACAAATAGATTTGGATTTATAAATCAAGAGCTTATAGTCGCAATGTTGGCATTTCATTGATGATTGAATATAATGATTTGGATTCTAGAACATTCAATGATTTGGCCTATATAACAAAAAAGATCAGGGCACCATAGTGCAAATGTTTGAAGCAACACATTGATGATTGCAGCTGATTCAGTGTAAGAGTTATATAGCTTGGTGCCATATCACTATATTATAGGCACCATAGTGCCACTCAATAGCGTTGTTGTGCGACATCCCTTACAAGTTTGTTATAGAATAATTTTCAAGTAAATTTTTAGAGTTACTAGATATCTTTGGAGAATTATTAGGTGGTGACTCATTTGAAGACAAATGTGGAGATGTGTGGAGATGGACACAGTATGAGTGACTTAGTCTATGTGTTTGCGTATGTTTGTGAGTGTGTAATTGAGAGTTAGTGAGTAAGAAAAATAAGTCAGGACAAGACTACATTTGGAGAAAGGAAAAGTGGAATTAGATCTCGGAGATAATAATCTTGGTTCTATTTTTCTATATTTGGATTTCTCTTGAGAAATTTTCACATTCAAATAATGTAATCTCTCTCTTTTCATTTCGAAGTGTATGAAACGACTTATTTCTCTAGATTTATGATATACCAAAAGTGGTGCTTGTGTGTGACTTGAGGGAATGTAATCATTCAGTTGTTCTCCTTTACATATATCATCAATTCGTTGTATTTTGGTCATACACAACTAACATTTATGCGTGATTTAGAGATGTTAGAAGAGTCTTATTGGAAAAAATTTAATTGAATCAAACACTACCTTGAGACATAAGCATAGAATATATTCTTTTCTTTAGGAGATATAGATTTCTTTTATTTTATATTATGAAGCACTATGTTTTTCTCCCACACAAGTTTTGCTTGGGTAAATAAATTAATTTGTAATATTTTTTTATATTAATTTAAATGCAACTCAAATAATTTTTAATTTTTTTGTTCCGAAAGTTTAAACTTCAATGCATAATGAAAATTGGATTCAACTTCACTGCATAATTAATATTGGATTCAACTTAACCATGAAACGTACTATCTGATTTGAAGGTTCTTGATGGGGAAACATGTTTAAATTCATGCCTCAAACATTAATATCATTTCTTACTTTTTTCTATTCATCTACAATCATAGCAGAGAGTTCTACCAAGTTTATTTGTGCTGAAACAAAGAAAATAATTGAAGCGTGAAGAAGAGTATGAATGGCTCGAGGTGCCAAGCCGTCCATAATTCTTTTTTATCTTAATTTAGTTTTCATCTATGGTTTTATGTACACATTGATTTTACACAATTAAGTTTGGCATTAGGATGAATTACATAACGTTCTTCTGTATGAAAATATTTATATTATATTTCAAAGACTAATGAGAAGATACAAAATGCTTAGGAAGAGTTGTATCCCTTTGAGTGTTGATATCGATGTGATGAGTGATAAAGGGGCTTCCTCCGAAGCTATTGGTCCCTCCTATAATACCATAATTTAATGACTTTACTTTATATCATTAAGTACTCTATTTGAATTTGTACGCTTTGAAGGCTTTTTGGAGCATAAAAGGATTATTTGCATGAAAACTTTTGAAGTATTCAAATGTTGGTTTTAACAATGTTATAATAGAGTAAATTGCCATATTTTAGAAAAAATAATTCTTTTTAAGAAGAAAAATGAATATCTTCATTAGTCGTGGCATTTCTTACAATGTAAATGCAATGTTTTGATTTGTTTAATTATAATATGCAACAATTTTCATGGTGACGTTGATTTGTTTAATTTTTTATAATTTCAGTATTGCATGTAAGGTTGCAAATGAACAGAGTTAAGTGGAGCAAGAGCATGTTCAAGTTAGACCTCGAGCTCATTTATCAAAATTTAATTTGAGCTATGTTAAATTTGATTTGAGCTTTTATGATTGTGTTTAAGCTAGATTGGTTTAAGATTAGTGTGCTTGAACTCAGCTTAAGCTTAATTAGAACTCAATACATAATGAGATTATTGAGCTTTTCAACGCATAGCTCGTTTAACGCATAGCTCGTTTAGCTAAAAAAAAAAGCCTTAATTGAACCTTATAAGAGTAACTTGCTTGAAAAATAATGACCCTATAAACCATAAAAAATAAATTTAAAATAATATCGTTCATGATTAAGTCTTAATCAGCTTTATTTAAAGCTTCCAAAGGTTCATTGTTCATAATCTTTAAATGATATTGTTTATGATAATAAATAAATCAGGGAGTTAATTAAATCAGAATTTACAAAAACGTGCAACTTTACTCAATTAGTTAATCAAACAATAATGAACAAGTTCTAATTTATTTCAGTCAGGAACGGTCATATTATTTGATATATTAATGGAACTAATTGTCAATGCTATTTTGGAGTGGGCACATAACCTGCAAAAATTCATGGAAGTCCTGATCAATGAAAGAATATGATTTAAAAAATATTAAAATTAATTTCAAAATTCTCTTATCTTAAAATCCGAATAGTAATGAACCAAACTCTGAATAATTAAACAATTAAAAAGTTAATCAAACACAAAATGCAAATATAAATGAGTGTCTAAAACGATTTATGGAAATATAAGTTGTTAGATAATATGCACTTGAAACGTTTTACATGATAAGCATAGAAGAAAGAAGAAAAGTTAAAAAGTATAACCGTATAATAGTTGGCCTACAGGATATATGTGCGAGTGTTGTAAATAAAATGCTCAAAAAAAATTGCTTCATGCATAAATATAAGTTCTAATATCATCAAACACCAACGACCAACATAAACTTGTGTCCATAAAATAATAAAAAGTAGTTCACAACATAAACTTATGTTAGTAAGAGAGATTTGAGGATAATAATAACATACATCTCATTATACTAAACTAAACACAAGAATATTTACAGAATGAATCAACTAATAAATATTCAACTAAGCAACAATAAGTAAATGAACTATAAATTCAAGCAAAATCGAGGAACAATTTAGAGAGATTTTCTTACATTCATCACTATTTCTCATCAAAACTATGATTCCACTCTTTAAACTTTTTACCTCTTAATATTTTGAGCAAATAGGTTGAATGCCTTTTTCTTTGCTTTCATTCCAATAAATAATAATCTGTACAATCTATTTTAGATACATAATATTTTGTATAATATATTTTAGGTAACTTAATTAATACATATTCCTAATCTAAATATTCAGCTAAAAGGAAAGAATCTTGTGCAAATATAATATTTCCTTCTTTGCAGCATTGCGAAGAAGGAAACTCTTTATTCTATATGATTTTCTTTATTTCTGATAGATATTCCCCCTCAAATTGATACTGGCTGATCAAGAAGCATCAATTTGCCGACAAGAAATAGATGACGTTGTCGAGAAAGAGCCTTAGTAAATATATCAGCGGTTTGAAGATCAGAAGTGATATGAGGAAGAGATATAACACCATCCTCATAGGCTTCTTGAATGGAATGACAGTCCACTTCAATGTGTTTCGTGCGCTCAAGAAAGACGGGATTAGCAGCAATTTGGATAGCACTAGTATTATCCGCATGAAGAGAAGTAGACTCAAGCTGAGAAAAACCAAGCTCCACCCAGAAGACAAATGATCTTGGAATAAGCAGAGGACATAACGCGATATTCTGATTTAGTAGATGACTTAGACACTTGATCTTGTTTCTTGCTCTTCCAAGTGATTCAAGAGTTGCCAAGAAACGTGCAACATCTAGTAATAGATTAGTGTGTATCAGAACAACCAACCCAATCGACATCACTACAGGTTATTAAGATAATAGGAGACTCCGCAGAAAAAAACAACCCACGATGAGAAGTACCTTTCAAATACCAAACAATACGTCAAACTGCAGCTAAATGAAGATCTGTAGGTGGTTTCATAAATTGACTAACTTGTTGCACAGCAAATGAAATATCAGGACTCGTAATAGTCCCATAATTGAGAATCCCAACTAATTGTTGATATAGAGATGGTTCATATAGAAAATAACCATTATTCTGTTGATATTTAACATTTACTCTCAAAGGAGTATCAGCAGAATGACCATCTTGAAGACCAACCAAAGTAATGGGTCCCTTAGTACAGTTGTGCTGATGAAGAAAAATACTAGCAGGAAAAGAGTGAATCTCGAGTCCTAAAAAATAAGTTAATAGAGACAGGTATTGTGAAGCTAAGAAAGGTATTGTAAAACTTTTCAAAACAGGCTCGTGGAGCCTATTTCAAATCGTATAGGGACTGTTTGAGCTTACAAACATCATGCGAAGCTGTAGAAAACAATCCTGGTGGAGGAGTTATATAGACATCTTCTTTGAGATCCCCATGTAAGAATGCATTCTTAACATCCATCTGCTTTAACAACCAGCCTTTAGATGCAGCAATAGATAATATCAACCAGATAGAGGTCATCTTAGCCATAGGTGCAAATGTTTATTCATAATCAATCCCGTATTCCTGTCGATTGCCAAGTGTTACCAATCTTGTCTTATATCTGTCAAGAGAGCCATCAGATAGGAGTTTACGAGAAGAAACTCATTTACAACCAATGGGTTTAACACTTGTAGAACATGAGATAATATCCCAAGTGTGATTGTCTTGAAGTGCCTGAATTTCTTCTTACATGGCTTTGACCCAATAAGACTGTTTAGCGGCCCAAAAGTAAGAGGTAGGAACAATAGTATTAGTTAAAATCACAGAATACCCATATCTATCTGTAGGACGGATACGCCAGGTTGATCGTCAAATACTTGTTACTGCACTTTCAGGATCAAGGTCGGGGAGGATTGAAGGTGAAGTAGGCAGGCGTCATTTATAGACAATGTCCGGCTTGAACCTTTTATGAGCAGAAGAATTATCAAATTATGGAAGTATAACTGTATTTGGTGTCAACACATGATGCTAAAAATAATATTCAAGTTCAAAGAAAATCACATTTCGAGAAATATGCCATCGACTTTTAATCAAATCATAACACATAAAACCTTTATGATTAAGACTGTACCCCATAAAGTCACATCTTACTGACTAAGCTACCAACTTATAATTAGTATGTTTCTCAAAAAGTCGATAGTTGGGAGAATCATACTTTAATTGTTAAGATGGTAAACAATTAATGAGATAAACTGCAGTAGATAAAGCTTCAGTCCAAAATTTAGCTGGAACAGAAGATTCTATCAGTAATGTGCACACAATATCCAATAGATGTTGATTTTTTCATTCACCAACTTCATTTTGTTGCGGTGTATAGGGACATGAACATTGTGAAACAATAGCTTTTGTTATGGAGAAATACTTGAAACTCACGAGACATGTATTCACTGTCATTGTCAAACTGTAAGGTTTTAATGCAAGCAAGGAACTGAGTTTCAATATATGCTAAAAATGTTTGAAATATAGTGAATACTTTTGATTTGGAACACAAAAAATAGATCCAAGTAAATCGACTGCAATTATCAATAAATATCACAAAATATCTATATTGAGCATGTGAAATCACTGGCGTAATTCCGTTAACATCACTATGAAAAATTTTAAAACATTTATTGGCACGATTGTTTGAAATAGGAAAAGGTAATTTCTTACTTTTTTCAGTTTTAAAAACAGAATAGTCAACTACTAAACTATTATCTGTAGAATAAAAAACACCACTTTTAAGTAAATGCTTCAACACCATATCATTTGGATGGCCCAGTCTTCTATGTCAGATGCTTTCTTTTATCTCAATAAATGAAGAAGCTAATGACATATTCTTAGAACAATAAATTGTAATGGAAACAGTCTGCCCACTATAGGCCCCATCGCTATCACCTTCCTTGACACTTAATCTTGCACAATACAACCATCATGATAAAAATGTACGTCACATTTATTATCCACAATTTGTCCAACAGAGAGTAAGTTAGTAGATAATTTTGGAGGAAACAAGACATGTCTGAAGGAGTTAATATCACTAATTGTCATAATTAAAATATTATTTCCATCAGCAACCTGAATATGTTGAGTACCAGTGTACGCCCAATAGTTAGGCATAAATCAGCTGTGTCATTCATATGATTTGTGTCGCCTTAATCAACAAACCAAGGAGAAGGAAAGGAAGTAATAGTGTTACCTTTCCCGTGAAGACCAAGAGCAGAAAAGGCAGATAGAATCATTTGTTTAACCATATATAGTTTGACAGCTGATTGATTATTAGCAGCAACTGTTGATGTCGAGCTAGGATTGTGAGTGTCGAATATCGTGGGATAAAGTGCTTGTGATATGCGGTTTTGGGGTCGTGTAGGGCACTCCGTAAGAGTATGTATCTTTTGCTTGCAATAATTACATAACTTATTTTCACAATATCGTGCAATATAACCAAATTTCTTGCAGTTGTAGCACTGCATTGGTCCCTTACCTTTCGTCTTAGCAGCATATGCCATTTTAATTATTTCTAATGATTGACTTGTTGTACTGATAGCAATTTGTGTCGCCGATCTTTGTTCTTCATGCAGTAATTGCGCAAAACACACATCAAAACAAGGAACTGGATCTCTGTTAGCAACCTAGCTCCAGTAGTTTCAAATTCAGGTCTGAGTTTCATTATAAACTAATCACGATGACTTTCTTCATCAATAGCTTGAAGACTAGCTAAGTTCTCCTTTGACACCTTAGCATAGATAATATCAGTACATTCGCTCCACAAATTTAGAAAGCCAGAATAATATTGTTCAATTGAAAGATTAACTTGACTATAGTTACTCATGTCAAGTTCCAATTGGAAGTATTTCACAGAATTATCTTAATTATAAACACACTTCAAGTATTCCTACATTTCTTCAGTTGTGTCAAAGGATCATAAATTGTTCACCATATAAGCCTCAAAAGATCCTAAAATCCAGGAAATAATCTGAGCATCCTTTGATTCCCATTGACAAATATCTTTTGCCTCAGTTGGTGCTGGAGAAGACCCGTCATTTAATAACATTATGTGCTGAAATTCCCATGCGACATATTTCTTACACGTAAATCTGATAGTTAGGATTTCAGAAAACATTCTAAATAGAATTTTTGTTGATCAAAATCAACCAGAAATCAAAGAAAGGCAAGATATCAAAAAAAAAATCCCAATCGTTGATCTAAATAAACCTGAAAGATTCAAAAAATTGTGCACTGCCATAAATTAGGAGAGGAGTCCAAAGCCAAAGCTGAAGCCCCCTATCCTTAGAGTGACACGATCTAGGAAGTATATCAGCGCTGAAATACGTTGACTATAACAAAGCCGAAGATACAGATATGGGAGATATCGATGCTGAAACATGCCTATCACAAATATAAAGCCATGTCGAATATTTAGCATCTGAATATTGGGAGTCGTCTGCTTCTCGTTGAGAGCTAGTCTTGTTTGCCCTAACTGCTTCCTCTGTGTTGCTCACTCGACCGCTATTCCCCTGCCAGAATTCCCGAACTGCCGCTATCACTTGACTGCTTTCCGAACTATCACTCGATCGCTCCCTCTGTTCGACTGGCCGAACTCACACTTGGCCGCTCTGATATCATGTCAATATTTTGAGCAAATACGTTGAATGTCTTTTACTTTGCTTTTATTTCAATAAATAATAGTTTGTACAATCTATTTTAGGTACATAATATTTTTTATAATCTATTTTAAGTAACTTAATTAATACATATTCCTAATCTAAATATCCAGCTAAAAGGAAAGAATCTTATGCAAATATAATATTTCCTTCTTTGCAGTTGTGAAGAGGGAAACTCTTTATTCTGTCTGGTTTCCTTTATTCCTTATTGACATTATCATAACCCTAATTCATTAAAAAAGATGGAGAAATATTAACACCAATAGATATTTCATACAAGTACAAAACATTGTACTCTTCTTTTGCTTATACTACCTCAACTCAATTTTCAAGGCAAAAAGATTCATATTCAAAGTTCTCTTGAACTTTTAGAGAATATTGGAGTTTAATTATCGAGATCCCTGTCGGTCGTTTTAACTTCGTGATTTGAAAAAGTGATGATTTTGTGATTTTAAAAATAATTTAAATATGCATATAACCTTTTTTATTTTTAAAAGTAACATTTTAATTTTAAAATAAATGAGACCAAACGGGTCTCACATTTTAAATAGTTTAGATGATTGAATACAATACTACAAGTAACACACTTATCTCGAAGAATAAATATATCACTTGTAATAGGAATTCAATCACCTAAACTAAAGAATTTGTGACATCCATTTTAGTCTGCGAAATACTTTATAAAAAGGCCAACAAGTTCCCCTACCTAACATAAAAAAATTAGATATGGTTTATTTTATATGGGTTCCAAGTTCCCTATAGAGGCAATCTCCTATAGTTAATTACATCTTAAATGACTCGGGGTCACTTAAGAAAATTCTCAATTAAGATCAGGTGGTGTTGCCTTCTAGATTTCAAAGTTTATGTTTTCACGATTAGACATGAGAAAATCAAATGGGAATGGCTCAAAATAAGAACAATTATCTTAAGGAATTCAAAGGAATGAGTAATAGGAGACATCAAAGATCCAGGAGAAACCCCAGAGATGTCCCAACTATCCTAATATTTAGTTTTAGGTCTTTGAAGTGATGTTTATTTGATATTTCAATTCTACAAATTATTTACGATTTAGGACTTATGTTTACACAATATCGGCCTGTGCCAATAACATAAAAAGATAGGAGAATTTACACTGTACTGCCTGGTAACCTTGGAATCCTAACGTGTTAGGACTTATAATTACACAACAAGGTTGTGCAAAAAGCCTAAAAGTGACATGTGAGGGTTTTACGCTGCGTCGGGCAAGCCACCTCGAATTCCTAAGGGTTATTATTTAAACTAAGGAAAGTGTATAGTGTTGTGAAAATTATTTTGTTATTACAAATTCATCTTAAAGTTGTTCTTTGCCGTGCTGCCCGTGATGTTTGCTCCAAACTCCTCGTAGTACAACCTTCTGGTTTAGTTTTAATTTTGAAAATACACCTAACCAGTAGGTTATCCTATACTAAAGCATGGTACAAAAACTAAGCAGTAAAACATGCAGTGTGAAGGAAAAGCAACAATGTATTGTACAACAGAGAAGAAAGATAGTATAGCATGCTTACAAAAGAAATTATTGTAATGTAAATCAAACCTATACACTTAGGAGGCCATTGTTCCTTTAACTTTAGCTATTATGCGCTGTGTAAAAGGAGAAAGAACGACCTGAAAAACTTGAGAAAAACAGGTAAATCTAGAAAAAAGACAAACAAATAAAACAAAATACAATATCACATATAAAGGACCAAGAATAGGAGATTTATATGTGATATTGGGAATGTCCCCAATTGCCAGGAGGATCTGAGTGTAAGACTCAAGCTCAAATCCCGGAGCATTGGGTTTCAGTTTTGGTTAAGTTAAAGTAAGAAATTCATTATTTAATTTAATTAAATCAGTCATGAATCACAATCTAGTGCATCCTCGTGTCTAGTGTCCTAATTATCTCACGAACTAGGGTAAGATGTTTGGCTTCTTAGGTTCATTTGAACATTGAAAGGATGAACTCACTCAATGTGTGCTCCTAAGACCTAGGAAGCCTACACTTTAGTTTGAGCTTGAAGTGTTCTAAAGTGTCTAACTTCAATTAAGTGTCTTTCAACTAATCCTCGAACAACTTTAGATCAAGCTTAGCTCCCTATCAGGCTCCTAAAACCTAGGGGTAAACCTATAATTTTGACAAAAGCGGTGTGAAATGTGCTTAAATCCTAATTAAAGCAACTGGGTTTAAGTTGATTCAAAGCTTAAGGAACCTAAATGCAGGTCTACTGATCATTCAATCCATGTCCCTAATCGTTATCTAAGCTCTCACTTTCTTACAACCCTAAACTATTCTTCCAATTTACAAATTTATATTTCTTATGTAAAAGGAATGGTGAATGGTTTACTATCCTATATCCTCTTCAAGTTTTATCATCTCAAAGAACCAAATTTCAATTTTTTTTTTAATTTCCTCTCCCTTTCTCTTTCCCTCATATTTCCCTTAAAACCATGAATCGTTTCTGAAGAGAAATAAATCAGAAATTCTCATTTTTAACATGCCATTAAGAAAAAACAAAACAAACAAAAAAGAGGCCGATCCACTTTTAAAACAAAGTCAAATCAGTAAAGCCTAGAGTAAAATCGTGAGAGCGTTGGCTTAAAAGCATTAAAAAGTCTTTAAAAAATGACCGAATCAATCTCAAAAATTAGTTTTAAAAGCCTCAAAATATAATTTAAACCTTCACAATCAAAGCTTTGGAATGTGGCAAATAAACCTTTAAAAATGTTTCCTAAACATATCACTAGAAAGTGCTCTAATTACGGCTCACCCAAACAATTAACTGACCTTCACATCAAAGGTGAAATTTCACCACATTAAGATTTGCGGCTAGGGATAATGAGGAAGAAAAACCAATCCCAAACCAAAAATATCTAATCATAAAAAAAATAAAAGGAAAGACCCACATTCAGGGGAAATGAAAAAAAAGCTAAATCCGAGCCAAATATAAGAGCTGAAAAAAAGATCATAATTTAAGCTAAATCAAGCCCAATACATGGGTAAACTGAGCCTACCAAAGGGGGCAAACAGAGCACATCTTTTCAGCATTTATTGTAAACAGGAATATCAACAATAGAAACTTTGATAATTTCATTCCAATCATGCATTGGAACAAAGGGTAGCAAGATATACAAGATATGAACCCCAAACACATTTTTTTAGCTCATAAACCTAGTTTCCAGCATGTACTTTATCAAGGGGCAGCAAGAGAAGAAATAAATGAGCTCAAAATACAATTCTCCAGCTCATAAACATAATTTACAGCATGTATTCTATCAAGGGGCAGCAAGATAAACTAGATATGGGCCCCAAATATAATTTCCAGCTCATAAAAAATAATATTTCCAACATAGGAACAAAACCGGGACCATCAAAGGGCTAAAATAGCAAAGATTTCAGCCTAGACATGATATCAAAAGGAGCCAAACCGAGCCCAACCATATGTGGAAAACAGGACAAAAAAAAATCCATTTATAATTTGATTCAAAAGAAGCCCAAAATGAACAAAACACATGGGTAAACCGAGCCAAACATATCAGCAAAACAAATGCAAATATCTCTTGTAAGAATCCATCTTAAAAAGAGTTAAAGCTGAACCCAACAAGTGAGCTAAATGAAATGTCATTTTCAGCTATTATGAAGCCAAGACCGAGCCTTCCAACTATGATAAAAACAGAGAAGGTTTTGCAATAAGGATCCAACTTCAAGGAGACAAAAACCGTTCCCAAGCAAATGGGTTAAAACAACTAAAAAAATATTTTTCCTTAAAACCTCACATGTCACGATATTGTGCCAACAGGTGCTTCATAAAAAACAATTCTAGCATGAGTTGAGTCCCAAAAGAGCCAAACCAAACACACCAAATAAGCTAACTAAAATGCAATTTCCAGCTATCATGAGGCCAAGACCGAGCCCTCCAAAAAAGTGCTAAAACATAGAAAATCTTCCAGCTAACATTTAATTCAGCATAACCAAAATCGAAACCAAGGTAGCGGCAAAATAGAGAAAATTTCCAACATATATTTCAGACAGTGATAGGTAGCTTGAAATAGATAAGCTTGAGCCAATCATTCATTTTTGAACATGAGTAATAAAGGAGTTTCATAACCTATTCTAACATGCATTTCCATAGGGGCAAATCTCATCTCAAAGCCACCTTTACGATACTTCCAAATATCTCAAGCAAGGAGAACAAAGACAGCCACACATGCTTTGTTTTCACCATTTCTAGCGAGTATCCAAGCTTAAATTTTAAAATAATCCTAAGCTTCACTTCCATATACTTTTTATAAGAGAATGGAGATGCCTTTATATGCCATCCAAAATAGTGTAAAATAGAGGAGGGGAGAAAAATACCTCTTAATGCCCACTTAAAGCAAAAAAAAAATGTAAGAAAGATCCAATAAAGTGCCTCCCAAAGAAATCTTCTTCCCTAAAACTTCAAAAAAAGAGTAACCGACAAATCCTTTAAACTTCCAGCACACTAAAAGCTAGCCAAACAAAAATTTTGACAGAGCCTTCTTCTTGAAAGCCTTAAGAAACAGCCACCAACGGATGCTCCACACCCCAACACACGAAAATCAAATTTTAAATAAGATGTTAGTGGAACTTGCTCCCCTAAAACCTCCCACAGTAAAGAAGAAGGAAAACAGTCTCTCGGGCAGAAAAGAACGCAGCCTCTACAACAGCACCCCAAAGCCACTCCTCTCCTTTTTCTCCAGAAATTTTCAACAAACCTCAGGCCGCAGAGGATAAAAAGAACAAGTAAGAATGAAATTAGAGGAGATTTTGGCAGCACCTCCCCATTCTCAGAAATTTTGGCCAACCCTAGACCTTCCCCAAATGGGATTTTATAACCACAAGAAAAGGGGAAAGGGGTCATTGTACCTCAGTTGGAGTGGTTGAATGAGGTATCGGGAGAGGAAGGATCGCATTTAGGGAGGAGGAGATGACCTCGAGAAGAAGAAGGGATCGACCACGAGGCATACGCCAACAGGCGAGCCACGCGGTTGAGCAGAGCTCGAGGAGGCAAGTCGCGTGCGTGCATGGCAGAGGAGACGCGAGAGAGGAAGACTGGGCTTGGCGAGCCATGGCGCCGCTCAATTGATCCATGCCTGGGAGATGAGTCGCGGAAGTTAGGGCACGCCCGAGCAGCTCTCGGTTAAAGAAGGGAAAAGAAACACGCGACTGGAGGAATGTCGCGGGTTAGGTGAATAGAAATTAGGTTTAACATAATTATAATTTAGGATTAAATTTTATAAAAAGTATTTAATATTTTGACAAAATAAAAATTGAATTTGTGTTTTATTCGTGCATCGTAACATATCGAATGTGAATGTCCTTTCTAGGTATTTTTGACATTCCAAAAGTGCTGATGCGATCCATTTTGTCGTCGGAGGTCATTTTGATGAGTTCATCGATTTGCGTGCAAATTTTCTCATGTCAAAAATATGACAATATGGGTTTGTTGACCTCACTTTTGGTTGAGGTTTAGTTTTTTCCCTTTTAGTAGCCTAGGGTCTAGCCATAGGATTTTCCTATTGACTATTCTTAGAAAACTAGACATGGAACCCTTACTACTAGAAATTCCAAACTCTTCTCTACTCAACTTGAAGTTTCACATGTTGATCCTAACCTCTAACACTTAGTAGGTAGGGTCACTATGGGGGAAACTCAAGATGAGTCAACCTTAGGACTACTGGACCTTAAGGTTAACCCTGGGTGTTGGTTTGAAGCTAAGGCACTCACTACACTTACTACACTCATATACACCCACATTCACTCACAACCCTAAACTAAAATTTCTAGCCTAGATCCCTTGACCATTTGGGATTGTCGGCACTATTTTTGGTTTGGGGTTTGCCCGTAAGAAGTTGTTCGTCATCGGAATTGAAATCCCATTGCCCGCTTCGGAAGGACGTTTTAAAAAATTTTAGTTTTGAAAAAGATGAAGTCAAACTGACCCCATAATTTTCATAAATCGATCAAATAAACTAAAGAAAGTTATGACATCCGTTTGATCTGTGAAACCAATGTATTGGGTTTAAAAATTTTAGTTTTGAAAAAGATGAAGTCAAACTGACCCCATAATTTTCATAGTTTAGCTGAAAGAGCGCTTTACCTCAAATCTTGTATCTATCCTGAAGGATGAACACAAGAGTTGAGGGTGAGAATCGATCAAATAAACTAAAGAAAGTTATGACATCCGTTTGGTCTGCGAAACCAATATATTGGCCGACAAGTTCNCGCTGTTGAAGATGGCCGGGCTGTCCACCATGTAAGCTCCAAGCTCCTCGTTGTAGCAAAGTGCAAGTTTTTTAGGTCATTTCGTTAGAAAGTCAAATCAGGTGACCCTATGGTTAAAGTTCTTTAAATTTTATTATGGGCATATTAAAGTTGATTAAAGNAGTCTGCAAAACCTTTGTATTTGCCGACAAGTTCCCCTATTTAATATAAAAGACATGCTTCCTATAAGGGCAAGCCCCTATAGTTAATTACATCTTAAATGACCAAAGTCACTGAGAAGACTCTTGATAAAAATCAAGAAAAATTATCTTCAAGGAATTTCAAAGGGTAGGGCTCTTTAACGAAATCGGACATAGAGGTGTGAAAGGGGATTGGTTTAAATTTGGAACATTTTATTGTAG